>JACEVL010000366.1:197417-292417 GCA_020284085.1 Aporrectodea caliginosa | reverse complement strand
CATTCAAAGGCGTCTTATTCAATTGCGGTTTATTCAAAGGCGAATCATTCAAAGGCGGCTCATTCAAAGGTGGTCACGCCATTGCCACCACCACCGGCGCTTCAACCGTTGCAATGGATGTTAATGGATGACCAAAGACGTCAGAGAGGACAGAGACCAAAAAAACCAAAGCCGATAAAAAGGCCAAAGGCTGAAGAAGATCCTTTGAACTGAGGCGCAGGATTTGCTTTGAGCATCGCAGCGGTCGGACTGCTATTGATCGGAGCAGTCGTTTCGACGGGGAACATTTCGTGACACACCACCAGCACGAAGACCGATGCCCGACGGGACATTTTCAATCGACGCTTCCGGTGTCGCTCCAGATAGAATGCACGTCGCAAAGAAGATCCGCGTGTGGCGGCGATGCACACATCTAAAGGCGCGCCAGCATTATACGTATTCACTGAAGATGAATGCGCATCGGGTCTAAGTACATATATCTATATAATATGTAAATATATATATACTGTATATATATATAATATAGACACACCCTCAACTAAAGATATATATATATATATATACCTATGCGTTCAAGGCACACACATATATATATATATATATATATATATATATATGTGTGTGTGTGTGTGTTTCTGTCTGTGTGTGTGTGGGTGTGTGTGTGTGTGCTTGTGTGTTTGTATCTGTGTGTGTATGTGTTTATATGTGGATGAATATGTGCGCATGTGTGTCTGTTCTAGTATGTGTGTATATGTAGCGTGTATATATTCGTGTATTTTTTATTGTGCCTGTGTGTGCATGTGTGTATCAGAGAGTATGTGTGTATGTAATGTAGGTGTGCGTGTATATTTGAATTTAATAATAATTATTATAGTATTGGTAATAATACGACGATTTGTATAGCGCCGTGGCTCTACAGAAGCTGATGGAAAAGGTGCTTTACATGAGTCGTATGATGCTTTAAAAAGATAGGTCTTGAGCTGTGATTTGAATGTCTCCAGAGATGGCGCATTCTTCACATGGTCCGGAAGACTGGTCCATGCAGTGGGTCCAGCGACAGAGAAAGGAACAGCCGCCAAACCTCGTAGAAGACCTCTGGACTTGTAGTTGATATTTCGATGAGGATCGCAGCCGACCTCTGTCCTGTTTGTCTGGTATACCCTAATGCAGAAGTCAGAGATAAAATCTGGCATGAGGTCATTCAGTGCCTCGTATGTTATCAGTCACAGTCTGTAGGTAATCCATTTAGGAACACGCAAATAGCAGATCACTGACATGATCGTAAAGGTCTCCGGTCGTATATTATGAGACTTGCAGCAGATTTATCATATCAGACTGTTTGTTAATATGCGTATGTGTATATGTAGGTGCTTGTGTATGTGTATGTGTGTTTTTGTGTGTGTGTGTGTGTGTGTGTGTGTGTGTGTGTGTGTGAGAGAGAGAGAGAGAGAGAGAGAGAGAGAGAGAGAGAGAGAGAGAGAGAGAGAGAGGGTCGTACGAGGAGAGTGTGTGTGTGTGTGTGTGTGTGTGTGTGTGTAAGCGTGTGTGTGTTTGAACCTCAGTGAATCTGGATTATAGCCCACCAGAGATATCATATTCAATCTACTATGGTCCACACCCTCTTACCAATACAGTCACGTACGTAGGAGAGTTTATTTACATATTTCCACACAGTATTCAGATATATATGTACAGCAGGGGTGGGCGAAACGTCGCCTACCCGTTGCGAATATTTGACTAATTTCCCGAATCGCTGCGCGACGTCGAATATCGAACGATTAATCGTTCCCTGGGCATGAACTCGATCTGACCTGCAAGGGTCACGAGTACCTAACGACCGGTAGTGAGGGAGGGGCCAGAGAGGCGCCGTTGTCAAGGGGATGGTGTTATTATGCGCGCTCGGATAATCCGGGATTAGCTCGGCGATCAAACCGACGGATAGGTGGCGCTCGTATCGGGTTTCGGAGGAAGGCCTCCTGAGGAAAGCGATACGATGCAAGAAGCCTTTGATATGAGTCTCTGAAGCCCCTGTGTCTGTTAATAATAACATCATGTAAAATCTGTCATACATTGTAGGCTTATGCTTTTGTGCGCGATTTAATAATGTTGATGAAATGTAATTATTAATGTGATTGTAATAATGAAATAATATTAATTATAACTTTTCTATTAAATTTTGTGCGCTTGCGTGCGTATGTGTGTGAATGTATGTGTGTATATGCATGTATGTGAGCACATGTGTGTTTTCTCTCTCTGTGTGTGTGTGTGTGTGTGTGTCTTGTGAAGTGTTTCTACTGACGTTCATGTGAGAGGTTAAGTATAGTATCTTCCTCAGGTTTGAAAATATAATAATGATGAAGAATACGATGACGGTGATGCTTCTGATGATGATTTTGATGATGATGATGATGATGATGATAATCATAATAATAATAATAATAATAATAATAATAATAATAATAATAATGATGATAATAATAATTTAATAATAATAATAATAATAATAATAATAATAATAATAATAATAATAATAATAATAATAATAATAATAATAATAATGATAATAATAATAATGATAATAATAATTTAATAATAATAATAATAATAATAATAATAATAATAATAATAATAATAATAATAATAATAATAATAATAATAATAATAATAATAATAATAATAATAATAATAAGCTGCCTTTTAACAGCTTGATTTTGCTGCGCTATCGTATGTATTAGACAACTGCGCGAAATAAGTTATTAATAGCAATTCTTTATAGATAAAATAGGAATTAAGTAATATATAAATCTTTTCAGAGCCTTTCAACTTGCACACAGGTCGTTATATACATACATACAGATAATATATATATATATATATATATATATATATATATATATATATATGTATATATATATATTTATATATATATATGTATTTATGTATGTATGCATAAAAAGCTCTGCGATACATTTATATAAGTATAGTACCGTTGTATTCAAAGGAGCATTCGGTGCCTCATCGGGTTTGAGGACTTCTAGTTTAAGAAAAAATACAATTCTTGCTTTTCTGCTAATATTTTCTTCCTGATGGATCATATTTCTGTGCATCGGGTAAACAAAAGAAGAATGACCATGTGCAGCTGGTAATTGGACGCCAGGAGACAATGATGAAACGCTGGATGGCTATGGATAAGCGCTGCGAGAGACACGACAAAGCAGGAAGCCCTGGAGATTCAGCTGAAAATATACGCTTTTACTGTAGTTTCCCTGTTGGCTCCCGCTATATAATAATAATAATAATAATAATAATAATAATAATAATAATAATAATAATAATAATAATAATAATAATAATAATAATAATAATAATAATAATAATAATAATAATAGTAATAATCTTTTCTTTATTGAAGCGCCTGACAAACGCACTGCGCTGTACATTTACATGTTATGCAATTTAAATCTTAACTACTAACAGAACAGACAGCCTGCAATACAACGGCGCTAATAGCAGCCTACAAAGCATATCCGCCCTACGGGGGTTCGAACTCGGTACCTCTCGCTCTCCATACCAGCGTGTTATCCAATGCGCTATACGGACCCCCCGACCGGGTAGAGGCAAGTTGATGAAAGCCAGACCTTCTTCGTTTAATAGGGCGAAAAAGAAATAGTGATCGCTGAGAGGCTGCATCGGCCATATTGTGCGAGAACGATAATATCGGAGAGTCTCAGAACGTCACGTTCCCATTAAAAAACCTGCTGGCTCTGGAAGAGATGACATTCTTGTCATTCTTGTTGTTTTTGTTATTTATTATTAGTATTTTTTTTGTTCGATCTAGGTACGATCCTCGGGTGATGCAAAAATTGCGAGAAGGCAAATTATTATAATTATTTTTATTATCATTTATATGCCATAATTATTTATAATTATTATCTATGTTGATATAGTTATTACACATTATTATAATAATGATGATAATAATAATTTTCTTATTTTTATAATTTGCACTTGTACTACAATTATTACTACTTAACGGTGACTTCTTGTTAATTACGTTTGTGGGGGCGCGGTGGTGTAGGGGTATGTTCGGTGCCTTGCAGCCACCTGAAGCCGCCGCGTAGGGACCCTGGGCAAGACCTTCACTCGCAATTGCTCATGCGCTTCGGCGTGAAACTCCGATTCAGTGTCCGCGCTGTAGTCGGGAGCGCCTCTGAGTAGAAATCTTGAAGGGGCGCTATAACAATTGCTCATACATCATACATACATACATACATACATGTTCTATTCTCTCGTTAGCTATCGGTATGGTGCAATACGTCATTCCTCGTTTCCTCTGTTTTCCACTTCCCCTTTACCAATCCCTTCCTGCCACTCCTGTATACTCATCATCCAATTGGCTTCTTATCGCCTTCCATCTGAGCTTCTTATCCTACGTCTCCGATCAAGCATTTCCGCTGACAGTGGCTTATACCTGGTAGATGGTAGTACCTTTATTTGTTCATTTGCACGTATGTCTGTCTCTCTTTATATTTGCTTTTCATCACCTTGTCTGTCTGTCCGTGTGTCGTTCCGTCTGCCTGTCTGTCTGTCTGTCTGTAGTCACTATGTCTGTCTATTTCTCTGTGTGAGTATGTCACTTTGTTATTGTTTCGTTCTGTCTCTTTATCCCTTTATTGTTTTATCTCTGTCTCTGTCTCTCTCTCTCCTGTCTCTCTGTCTCTGTCTCTCTTTATCTCTCTCTGTCTCTGTCGCTGTTCTGTCTTTCTGTCTCTGTGCTCTCTCTGTCTGTCTCTATCTCTGTCTCTGTCTCTCTCTCTCTCTCTCTCTCTCTCTCTGTCTCTGTCTCTGTGTCTCTCCCTCTCTCTCTCTCTCTCTCTGTCTCTCTCTGTCTCTCTGTCTCTGTCTCTGTCTCTGTCTCTCTCTCTGTCTCTGTCTCTCTCTCTCTCTGTCTCTCTCTCTCTCTCTCTCTCTCTCTCTCTCTTGTATGTCCATCTCTTTCTCTTTCAATATATCTGCCTTTCGATCGATTTGACTGTTCATCTCTCTACCTGTCTTTCTGCTTAAGTGTTTCTCTACTTGCCTGTCTATCTGTCTGTGTGCATGTCTTACTGCCGGTCTGTGTCTGTCTGCCTGCAAAACACCATCCTCTTCAAGGATTCTTACACGGAAGCATTGCGTAATTCCATGGTGTTGTCTTGTTTCGTTCTGTTGATAACTTCATTGCTGCTTAACCGCCGTGTTAACTGAAGACCCAAAGACCAGTGGATTCCACTTCAAAGTCTCCGCTCTAAACACTGCAAGAACTGCTGCAAAGCACTATCGGATGTTAGTCTATCATTCCTTCAATATATATATATATATATATATATATATATATATTATATATATATATTATATATATATATATATAACAATAGAGACATCACACATGATTGTTTTTATGTATGTATGCATGTATGTATGTATATAATTTATATATATGCCTTTTACTGCTGTGTGTACAAGATCCTAGAGCATATATATTATAATATCTTTAACAAGAAACCACTCATTTTATTAAGTCATATCTAGTCGCCATATACAATGTGTGCCATAATTATTATGCTTCCATTGAAGGCTTCTTAAAAGCACTATGGAAAAGCTCAGACACATATACATATGTGCGTAGAAAAAATACACACATACCTGCATGCCTACTCACATGCATAGGTGCATATGCACACACAATCACATGAACATACATGCACGATAGTAGAACGATGAAGTGCAATAGAGTACTAGAAGGTATACGAGAAGGAATATGAGTGAGATATAATAGGCAGGCAGACAGACAGACAGACAGACAGACAGACAGACAGACAGATAGACAGACAGACAGACACAGTACATGCACAGTAGATACAGTGGAAAAGAGACACATAGAAATAGAAGCATGGAGACAGAGGCAAAAAGAGAGACAGAGACAGAGAGACAGTGACAGAGAGAGACAGACGAAGTGTAGACCCATTCCTGCTACACCAATTTGATCCACGTGTCTGATCATTCATACGGCTCCATCAACGAACACTTTGCATATCTCTCGAACGCAGTTAAATCTACCGAAACCTAATCCAATCCATCTAATCTAATCTAGTCTACTCTAATCTAGTCTAGTCCAGTCCAGTCCAGTCCAGTCCAGTCCAGTCCAGTCCAGTCCAGTCCAGTCCAGTCCAGTCCAGTCCAGTCCAGTCCAGTCCAGTCCAGTCCAGTCCAGTCCAGTCCAGTCCAGTCCAGTCCAATCTAATCTAATCTAGTCTAATCTAATCTAATCATATCTTATCCACTCTAATCCAATCTAATGACTTCTTTATCACCGCTACAACAATGTCGCTCCAAGTGGAATTTTAGTAAACAAGTGGCATGAATAATGGAGGAATACAACGACCGCCACCAAATTTCCTCGTAGCACCATGCTTGACGTTCCCGTCACCTCGGCTTGACGTTCCCGGATTCGGACCTGGCACAGGAACGGACCAATCAACCTGGCTATTGCGGACTTGATTTGATATAGCGCCTGAGCTTAAACTGATCTCTCTGCCGCGGCCTTTTGTGCAGCCCTGAGAAAGTTCTGAGATTTACATTACATTACAGGCGAACGATAGCTAATCGGTTTCTTTAGGACGCAGCGCCGTTAAAAATAAATTAGGTAATTATGTAATTAGGTTATGGGCTGCACGTCTTGCTACATAGTCCCACAGCTGCACTGGCGGTCACTGAGTTGCCATGCCAACGATGATTGATGACGCACTTTCAGTCTGTCACGTCACCGTCTTTGTAACTCCTTCCGTCAGTCGCTCTGTCTGTCTGTCTGTATCTGTCTGTCTGTCTCTGTCTGTCTCTCTGTCTCTGTCTGTCTGTCTCTCTCTGTCTCTGTCTCTGTCTCTGTCTCTGTCTCTGTCTCTGTCTCTGTCTCCCCGTCTCTGTCTCTGTCTGTCTGTCTGTCTGTCTCTCTCTCTCTCTCTCTCTCTCTTTCTCTTGCTCACTCCATCCGTCATTCGCTCTATCGCTTGTTGGATCGATGCCCGTTTGTGATGCGGAGACCGGCTTTTATTGACCGTGACCAATACCCATGAGTGACCCCCGGCCACAAGTGACCATTACGCAACAATGACCATTAGCACAACAGAGGAATAACTTGTTCGAGTGCACAAGCGACTACACAGTAACGCACGAGTGGTTGTAGGAATACGTGAGCGATAATAGACAGATCGATGACGATAGCTTTGAAAGACCTGGCATGGCATAGGGAAAAGATGATGGGCTATAAAGCGATAAGTTCCGGGAAATCTGTCCGGGACAGAGGGAGAGAGAGAGAGAGAGAGAGAGAGAGAGAGAGAGAGAGAGAGAGAGAGAGAGAGAGAGAGAGAGAGAGAGAGAGAGAGAGAGAGAGAGAGAGAGAGAGAGAGAGAGAGAGAGAGAGAGAGAGACAGAGACAGACAGACAGACAGACAGACAGACAGATCAGACAGAGACAGACAGAGACAGAGAGACAGAGAGACAGAGACAGAGACAGAGACAGAGACAGACAGAGAGACAGAGACAGAGAGACAGAGAGACAGAGACAGAGACAGAGACAGAGACAGAGACAGACAGAGACAGAGACAGAGACAGAGACAGAGACAGATACAGATACAGAGACAGACACAGAGACAGAGAGACAGAGGCAGAGACAGACAGACAGACAGAGACAGAGACAGAAGACAGAGACAGAGACAGACAGACAGAGACAAAGACAGAGACAAAGACAGAGACAAGACGGAGACAGAGACAAAGACAGAGACAGAGACAGACGGAGACAGACGGAGACAGACAGAGACAGACAGACAGGTAGAGGAGCTGTTACGATGGATTGTGGTTAGAATGAGAGAAATTGGAAGACGGTGGAAAGGAAGGATCAGGTGGGATTTCTTGAAAAGGCGTGACTTTATTTGTGAATGGAAAGCCTGAGGAGTGATAGATAGAGGAGCTTGAAGCAGACGATGGTGAGCCAAACGAGATCGGTAGAGGAACAGAGAAGATGGGTATAGGAACAGAGAAGATGGATATAGGAGCGGAGAAGATGGGTAGAGGAACGGAGAAGATGGGTATAGGAGATGAGAAAATGGGTAGAGGAGCGGAGAAGATGGGTATAAGAGCGGAGAAGTTGGGTAGAGCGGAGAAGATGGGTATAAGAGCGGAGAAATTTGGTAGAAAAGAGAAGATGGGTAGAGGAACGGAGAATATGGTATAGGAGCGGAGAAGATGGGTATAAGAGCGGAGAAGATGGGTACAAGAGCGGAGAATTTTGGTAGAGGAGAGAAGACGGGTATAGGAGATGAGAAGATAGGTAGAGGAACGGAGAAGATAGGTAGATGAGCGGAAAAGAGCACACGCCAATCAGAGAACTTCCAATTGACAAATAGGTCAGAAGCGTAGCCAATTAAAACTCGCACTCGTACGTTATAATAAGATGACCCGATGCGAGGCCATGACATAATTGGGGAGGGTGGGGGTCACTGCAGACGGTTGCCAATGGAGACGGATGCCTAGAACAATCGAATTGCTGCAGGCACTAATCGCATTAATGTCGCAGTGAATTCTGGATGCCATCGAGTCACTTGGAATCGAGTTATTCGGCCGACCTTAGGCGTGACCTTGAGACATCTGCTTCCGGGGTCAAATCTGGCAAATGGAGAGGAATTTACGGAACCCCAGTTGAGGTTAGTATGCGTGGTGGCAGGTGCCGGAAAGGTTGGGGTTACTCGTTGTACCTGGCGTCCAATTAAAATTTGCGGAAGGAGTTCTTGAGGGCCGCTCATTTTGGTAATGAGGGTCGGTGCCCGACCTGTTGGGTTCAGAAGTGGGGTGGTGAAGAGAGGGTGAGTGGTGGCGGGATAGGGTCAGGTGGGTGAAGGAGAGTGGGGTAAATTGTCGCTACCTTCATGATCGCTGTTTATTATTCACCATGGAACGACCTCTTTTGGTGAAGAGGGTCAACGATTGAGGACGAGCGCCGTATGAGAATCATTTGTAACAACGAAGGTTATGATGACTATGGTGATGATGATGATGATGATGATGATGATGATGATGATGATGATGATGATGATGATGATGATGATGATGATATGGTGATGATGATGATTATGATGATATGAGTTTATATTGGTCTTTTAAGGGGAAACATTGATGATGTGTTCAAGAGATGATTAATGATTTATTGATTGATTGATTGATTGATTGAATGAATAGTATTGGTTGATTGATTATAGTTGTCGTCTGCGATACCTACCTAGCAATTCTTTCTCGATCGAGCGGAGCCTTGGCCGTGATGATATGGAACTCCGACTCATACATTCCCCTCAGCTGGAAACTGTCGCTATCCAGGCTACAGTTGAACCTTCCGTTCTCCCCGCTGTCCGGATCCCTCACGATCACATGGGCGACGAAGGTCCCAAGAGCTGCGTCTTCCGCCACCCTTGCCACATCCGTGTCCGAAGCGAGGAGTGTGTTAACAGTTATCTTCGGGATGTTGTCGTTGGCGTCCTCCACGTTTATGACGACCATGGCATCCGAGGAGATCGGGTCTGGACCCTGGTCCCTGGCACTTACCATGAGCTGGTAGACGTGGTTCGTCTCGTAGTCGACTATCCCAGTCACGAAGATCTCGCCTGTCACGTTATCGACGCTGAAGGTCTTACCGTAGTTGGACTGGGATGTGGCGCTCAGGTAGTAGGTGAGGATGGCGTTGATCCCGACGTCCAGATCCGTGGCGTGGACCTGGAGGACCCTCGTCAGGAGTGGACTGTTCTCGACGAGACTGGCTTCGTAGGTGTTGGAGTCGAACACGGGACAGTTATCGTTGGCGTCAAGGACGACGATCTCGACGTGAAGGTATCCGGTGTTCGGAGGAGTGCCGCCGTCGTAGGCGATGACCTTGAGGTGGTGGACAGCTTGGAGCTCGCGGTCCAGGGGACGGACGAGGATCAGCTTGAGGTCCGTCGACTGGTCGAGTTTCTTCGTCGCCCGGAGTTCGAAGTTGACGGAATCGTCGGGGAAGAGCTGGTACCTGATGACAGAGTAGTTGCCCCGGTCGGCGTCGACCGCTGCGGGTAGGACCAAGGTCGTTCCAAGAACGGAAGACTCGATCATCTCGTGCGTCCTGGAGTCCGGCTGGAACGTCGGACTGTTATCGTTGATGTCGTCCAGGTCGATGGTCACCTTGACCAGCTGGAAGTAGGTCATCGGCTGGATCGCGATGTCCAGCCGGATCTGGCAGGACGGTTCCTGTCCGCAGAGGGTGTCCCGATCGAGGCGCTCCGTGTTGCGGATGACCCCCGTGCGCTCGTCGATGGCCAGGCCCCCGCTCGAGGGTTGGTTGAGGAACTTGAAGCGGAGACGGTTGAGGGCCTCGACGCCCAGTTCGTGGAGCCCTGCGTCGGCGGCGATCTCTGCGATGAGGGACCCGGGTTTCAGCTCCTCCTTGATGCAGTAGTGTAGGTCGTCCCTCGATCCCGTGGGGGAGATGGCCGAGGCCGAGCAAACGACGGAGGTGAGGGTGAGGGTGAGGAGAAACGTTCTGGACGCGATGCCTTGCATCTTAGGATGAAGGTCAGGATGTCCCTGGAGATATGAAACAGAATGGGAATCAATCAATGTGGTGATCGATCTGATCGATAAATTCGTTCAATCTATGTATTGCTATCTGCACTTTCTCATGAACTCTGACAGGTTTTTCTGTCTGTCTCGCTGTCTCTGTCTTTGAGTATGTCTGTCGTTCTTTCATTTGGCAGTCTGTCCGTTTTTCTAGCTCTCTGTCTATCTATTTATCTCTCTATCCGTCCGTCCGTCCGTCTGTCTGTCTGTCTGAATTCTACTATGTACGTGTATAATTATGTCTGTCCGTCTGTCTTCCTGTTTGTCTCTGTCTCAATATTATACGCATGTACGTCTATAATTATGAACCTCTCTGTACGCTGTCTGTGTGTCTCTCTGTCTCTCTGTCTCTGTTTGTCTCTCTGTCTCTCTCTGTCTCTCTCTCTCTGTCTTTCTCAGTGCGTGTCTGGCTGTCTGCTAACGTTCCTATATATCTGTGCTTCTGGATATTTTCCTCCCTCTCTGTCCGTGTGCCGGGTCCATTCGTCCTCTGCCTGTCTATCTAACCGTATGTCTATTTAGCTCTCTATCTATCCATCCGTCCGTCTGTCTGTTTGTCTGACTGTCTGTCTATCTGTCTGTCTATCTGTCTATCGGTCTGTCTGTCTGTTGGTCAGTGTATTCCTGAACACAAACCAGGTCCCGTCCTTTGGCTAAAACGCATTTCGATAACTTCCATCGCTAGCAGATGCACCTCGTTGCGCATGCGCGCCGAAGCGACGCCAATTCTGAGAGAACAACAAGCTCCGAGCGAAAAGCCACTGATAGACTCCATTGGCACAATAAGAGACGCCTTGGCACCGAATGCAGTCATGCGTGGCATTGCTTTAGGAGCCATGGGCGTCTGTGATGACCCACTGGATGAGAGTTAGTCACGCGTCGCCTTTGAAGAGAAACCCATGTTCATCCGTAAATGAGATGATAAATTTGTGGCCCAGAAACAGCGAAAATATGCTTAAGTGTTTATGTATGTATGTATGTATGTATGTATGTACGTACGCGCTGTACGTTTATGTATGCAATTGAATGTATGTATGTATGTATGTATGTATGTATGTATGTATGTATGTATGTATGTATGTATGTATCTATGTATGTATGTATGTATGTATGTATGTATGTATGTATCTATGTATCTATGCATGTGTTTATATATATATATTGGTATGTATGAACGTATATATATATGTATAAGTCTATACCTTCTGAAGGGACCGCCAGCTTAGTGTGCTTTCCCAGGCTAACCAAAAACTTCTCGAAGAATTTGAATGTCCCTGTTGCTAAAACTAAATATTCTTATGGCTATCCAGAATGTTTTCCGCTTTCCCTTTTCCGTTGCTGGTAAACCTTAACTGAACTTTCCGCCTTGGATGTTATTCAATCTAGGTGTCGGTTCAGTTTCTGCTGTTACAAGACGTCGACGTTTTCCTTCCAATGCGCGTTCTACAGAAATCTGAGAAGAATGTAACCGTTATTCTACTAACTGCAACTGTTTCGTTTACGCTAACGAATACAGTGCCTGTGACGCTGCTCAGTGTAATACGCAATCAATTCTTATGCAGCAATTATACATCTTCCTTTAATTAGCCTTTGTCTATAATTGTGTCTTCCTACACAATTTCTTTGGTCCATCCGACAGGTATTGTCGGCCTCCATTATCAAATCATATCCTTCCGCCAAAGTGAGTGAATACTCATTTGTCTCAATCGTATTATTCTGTTATCGGCAGAAAATCTTCCGGTCGTTACCTTTATAAACCCACCGTTCCTATCCCACGTATTCTCAAACTCCGCAACTGCCTGTACTCTTGAAGTGCCAGTCCCAAGCCTGGAAGGTGGAGGAGGGCGACGTTAAACGTCTTTGTCTTGATATAGCCTCGTTAAACATTAGCTAAACAATCGTTTTCGCTAAACTCCGCAACTGCCCGTACTCTTCTATAGTGCAAGTCCAAAGCCTGATGATGGAGGAGGGCGACGCTAATCATCTTTGTTATGACACGGCATCGTTAGACAGCAACTGACCACACAACAGATGTCTCGCCTCTCCATTCTCACAATTCCTGGTCATCCTCTTCCCCGCTCGCACACGTCTCTGGATCGAACCGGTTCCTAAACAGCAGAGGCAATCCACGCCGGTGTGGCTGCAGATCGGTTCCGAGACTAATACGGTCCCCACTCGGTCGCCTTTTGTTGCTAAGGCACAACACAACTTCAAAAGTATCGGGTTACGCTAAGAGCAACGATTTACACACACATATTCTAACGGTTGCAAAGCCCACCATGGGACTTAGACGAGGCGTTCATTTCCTTTCCGTAGGAATTCGTCCGTTGAGTCGGCAAAGGACGAATTCCAAGGTCCTGGACGTGGGGGGGGGCAGTGTCGTGCAGGATTTGTCATTTACTTTCCAGCTAACCTCGCACCAAATTGTATTGCTTGATTAGACGCAACTTGTCTTAGAGACTCTGAACATCCATGCCATCTTCAACTGTCGACGGGAATCCTATTCGTTGGTTCCACGTGTGTGCGTGGGCCCGCCACTGGTCACTGTTTCAGCTTACTGTGCGTTGTTTTGCCAACTGATGTAATATATTATTCCTTCGTAACGACATTTAACATCATATCGGTTAGCGCAGAGAGGGCCTCTGAGTAGATATCTTGAAGGGCCGCTATAATAATGTTTAATAAAATTACAGTACATTACATTACTTCACATTACATTACATCATATTACATTACAGAACATTACACGGTGTTGAGCCAACAACCACTTGATCATCAACCTAGCTAAACTACCAAGTTGAAAAAGAAAAGCCTAAGCAATCAGCGATCATGCAATCGCAAATATAAGAAGATATAAAAGAAACGAAGTGGCTGCGAACGGCATTGAAGTAACAATTCAATTTTTAGAAACAAATGTCCGCCCCTTGTAACGTGAGTAAATCAACATTTTCCGGAAAGAACGTCTACGCCGGGTTCGTATCTGACAACACACCAGATTTGTTGGGGGGGGGAGAGAAGACCCGTCGAACTCCGCAGCATAGACAGATGGACCGCCTGCCCGCCGCCGGGCACAGGTCCTGCACAGCGGGCGGCCGAGGGAGAAGCCCCACCGCCGCAAGACCGAACGCAGCAGCGGGCGATCGCTACACGATATCCCCTATCGCTTCACGCTTGATGTACAGCGCGGTGATCGGTGGGCGTGAAGGGAACGTTGACGCTTCGGTCTGCCGTCGACGGTGGCCTTCCAGCAGTGTGATTTTCCTTACAGGTTTTATTTTAGTTATAGTTATAGTTATAGTTAATGATTTTTATTTTAGTTATAGTTATAGTTATAGTTAGTATTATTTTTTAGTTATAGTTATAGTTATAGTTAATGAATTTTTATTTTAGTTAATTTTAGTTACTACTTAGTTACAATAATTAAGTCTATAAGCAAAATTGTGCGTATTAATACGCTGTTTCACAATTTACTCAGAGCTATGAAAACCTTTGAAGCATGGGTACATTCAGCTTCATCAATACACGAGTTTCCAAAGTAACTGACAAATTTCACAATAAAAATTTCGGATTTTTCGTTCTCATTTATGTCGTATCGTCCATATTGCACTTCCTATTTTTATTTTTGTATTAACGAAAATAAAGATGAATTTTCGTTAGTGTTATTTTCGTTATAGTTATAGTTATAGTTAATGATATTTTTTAGTTATAGTTATAGTTATCGTTAACGAAATCATTTTATTTTCGTTAACGAACATTTTCGTTATCGTTATCGTTAACGAAAATCACACTGCCTTCCAGCCGTAGGCAGAGACGGACCACACGTCCCTGCCCTCCGTCCGGTCAGACGTCGTATGCCGACCGATAAATGATCTCTTTCGAAAGTGTGCGAGATAGTCGGCATGTAATTTACGGCTGTGATGTTAGTCGTGGCAGGATCGTGAGCGGGGCATGAATGCGGTCATGACGATGTCTGGTCGTCGTGAGGGGGCGCTTCATGACGGAGGACGGTGACACAACGGAGGAGTGTCACTCACTGACGATGTGTTGTTAGTGCGTCTCTGGATAACAATAATAGTAGTAGTAATAATAATAATAATAATAATAATAATAATAATAATAATAATAATAATAATAATAATAATAATAATAATAATAATAATAATAATGACTAATCAGCGCTTCAACGGAGTTGCTTTTTCTAGCACTTTTCTAACCAACCAATCCATCTGTGAAGATTAGCCATTCCAGAACAATAATATAAATATAAATAATATAAATATCGATAAAAATATTAATATAAATATAAATATAAATATAAATATAAATATAAATATAAATATAAATGTAAATATAATTATAAATGTAAATGTAAATGTAAATGTAAATGTAAATGTAAATGTAAATGTAAATGTAAATGTAAATGTAAATGTAAATGTAAATGTAAATGTAAATGTAATGTAAAATAAAATATATAAATATAAATATAAATGTAAAATGTAAATGTAAATGTAAATGTAAATGTAAATGTAAATGTAAATGTAAATGTAAATAATAAATATAAATATAAATATAAATGTAAATGTAAATGTAAATGTAAATGTAAATGTAAATGTAAATGTAAATGTAAATGTAAATGTAAATGTAAATGTAAATGTAAATGTAAATGTAAATGTAAATATAAATATAAATATAAATATAAATATAGATATAAATATAAATAACTATTATAATAATAATAATCGCAATAATAATGATCGCACTATTTCTGTAAACACCAATCACTCTATAAGGACTATCCCAGATTCTGAGACGCGAACGATCTCGCAACGAAAGAGAGACGGAGAGAAAGCCACCATCGACGACTCCTCAACGGCAATCGAATCAAAGTGTCTGCCGCTAAACGACAACGAATGTTCTTTGTGATCAGAGAATTTATGCCGGACAGCGTCCTAGAGCCAGGCGACAATTAAGCATCCCAACCCACATCGGTTGCCAAGATTGGATGAAGCTAGTTTGCATAATGGACGACCGGACTCCTCTCCAAAAAGCCTTCAGCGTCCGTCCGGACATAGCGACCGATTCCAGTCACTGATCGGGTGAACGGGACGCGGCGGCCGGGCGCTAATCGCGGACTCTGCGATTAGATCTGCATAAAAGACAGATAAAGATTTGCGTCGAAGCTGCAGCTGCTGCCGCTGTCCATCCTCTCGCTGCTCGCTTATTATGGAATTTGCAACAGGTGGCGGTCGGGAGGCGTGACAAAATGCACACCATGGCAACCGCTGATATAGATAGCAACCGGCTGCTGCTGCTGGTCTTGCTGCCAGGAATCAAAGCCAGTCGTAGGCAGATGCCAAAGCAGGGTGGTTGAGCGTTCGCTTTTGGTGGAAATGTACGGGTTCGGGATTCCACTGCAGTGACGTATGGGCTAGAAAGTCGGGGGAGGGATTATTTTCACATCCTAACACACCGATGTTTATTATTTTTAATATCGTTGTCACTGAAAAATAATACTTTTATTTAAAAGATAAAATCCAGAAGGAGTGGAAAACTACTGCTGCTGCTACTACTACTACTACGCCATGTTGTAACCTATTTATTTTTTTTCAGATTTTTGAAGCCTCCACCATATACATACAGCACAAATCGTGCGACATAAATATATCACACAACATAAACATATCACATATCACACGGTTTTTTCACACCACAAGCAAAATACAACATATCATACGAACCATCACACAACATGCAGTCTCCAAAATATATCACAAACATTTCAACACACGACTTACCTTTGCAACATATCTAACACACAACATGTAACATATTGGAACATACAAAATAATCACACAAAATTCAACACAAGTCATACGACCTAGCACAGAATATGCAACATACAACATACACCGACATGTTTCAATCTACGACGCCTCAACTCAACCTCCCCGGCGTCCAGACGCTCCAATTTCAGTCACAAATTTATATAGCTCCTCTCGAAGACAAACTCATCAGCGTATTCGGAGCATAACCATCTGGAACCATCGGCAATGCGAGCTCTCGACCCTAATCGACCAGCCCATCACACAAATCGCGCCGCAGACGTTGCGCCGAGTTGTTTATTACGCTCGCCTACGATTGCTTCAGAATTGAATTTCCACGACTGAATGCCTTGGGTGGAGTTCCCGCGTCTCCGAGAATATGTAGGTTACCGCCGCAAAAATCGGTCACAAGACAACCCACGAATTGGGGTCGTGGATGGGGGACAACTGTCCGCATCCGTACAAATCGGTCGACGGATACAAGTTGGTCGGCAATTAGCATTCGTGAACTCTAAAGAGTTATAACTGGACGCTGCAGATACTGATGCTCGTGGTTTCTACTGGTGAGAAATGAAGCTCGATATCGGTGGAATACTGTCAGACAATAATGTGGTTTGTTTGGGTCATCAGAGGAAATTGTATGGGCCCAGAGGTTTTATGTTTTTATTTATTAGGGTCCATGCATGCATTTATAAAGCGTCACTATCTAATGACTAGACATAAAACGGTGACGCTGAGCGATTGTGAGTGAAGGACTTGTTCAAGGTCCCTACACAGTAACGGTTTCAGGATGGGTTGTCCTTGGGACAATTTTTAAGGACCACACTTAGACCCGTAGAACCACTGGCCCAGCCCGATCCGACTCAGCATTACCACATAAATTCTGACCCGACCTGACCCGTGAGACCATCCGACCACGGACAAATCTTGAGTGTATCTTGAAGGGCCGCTATATAAATGTTCATTAAAAAAATCTTATGGTGCTATAGGTGACAAAGAAGTTTTGATTTCTGATTGATTGAGTCATTCATTCATTCATTCATTCATTCATTCATTCATTCATTCATTCATTCATTCATTCATTCATTCATTCATTCAATCATTCATTCATTCATTCATTCAGTCAGTCAGTCAGTCAGTCAGTCAGGCAGTCAGTTAGTTAGTCAGTTAGTCAGTCAGTGAGCCAGTCAGTCAGTCAGTCTGTCTGTCTGTCAGTCTGTCAGTCAGTCTGTCTGTCTGTCTGTCAGTTAGACAATGAGTGAGTGAATAAGTGAGTTATTTGGTCAGTTTGCATGTACGTATTTGTGAATGTATGTGGGTGAGTCAATCGGTCACACTAACAACATTAAGTTAAATAAAAAGCCCTTGATCCCTTCAAACAACATTGCAGCGCAATGTTCCTCGATATGATCAGACAGCTTACGTCTGCCAACCCAGTGTCTACGGTCAGCAGAGATAACTGCTAAGAGTGTGGACTCCAAAGATATGAAATATTTTCCAACTCATTTCACCCTTGCTGGTGGCGCCCTCCAGTTGAGAGGATATCAACCAGTAACAGCCATATATCCCGACCTGCACTGCGCGGATATACATAGACTCTGTCTGCCTCTGTGTGCCTGTGTCTCTCTGTATGTCTCTCTGTCTGTCTGTCTCTGTCTGTCTGTCGTCTGTCTCTGCTCTCTCTGTCTCTGTCTCTGTCTCTGTCTCTGTCTGCCTCTGTCTCTGTCTCTGTCTCTGTCTCTGTCTCTGTCTCTGTCTGTCTCTGTCTCTGTCTCTGTCTCTGTCTCTGTCTCTGTCTCTGTCTCTGCCTGTCTCTGTCTCTGTCTCTCTGTCTCTGTCTCTGTCTCTGTCTCTGTCTCTGTCTCTGTCTCTCTGTCTGTCTGTCTGTCTGTCTGTCTGTCTGTCTGTCTGTCTGTCTCTCTCTCTCTCTCTCTCTCTCTCTCCGGCCCCTGTATCTCTCCAGACCTCCGACATAATTGTCTCTGTCTCTTGTTGTCACTCTGTCTTGCCGCCTGCCTGTCCGTCTGCCTGTCTGTCTAAACTCACGCAATGTCGCATGAAATATGGATGATGGAGATCGCAGATTGGATACTTAAACACTGGTCACGTTATGATAGATTTACCCTCAGCAGAAGCTACAAGTCTCCATGTTCCCACATAGACCTATACGTATGTTTGTATGTATACATGTATGTATGTAGGAATGTATGTATAGGTGACCAGATGTGACTTTGTAATGAGAACATTATCAAATTTCAGTTGTATTGTATTTTATTGTAGTGAATGTATTATATTGGTGACCCAATTTTAGCGGGATCCATGATCCTTTTCTAGGCCTCCATGTAGCCAGTACATGTCAAACCGTTGCCTCATTGTTTCATTTGCTTTTTGTCTTCTGATAGTTACAGAAATAAATGATTGATTAATTGTAGGGCTGGTACTGATCAAAATAATTTCAATCGATTAATCTCCAAAATTTAATCGAGATTAATCGATTAAATTCGATTAAGTTGGTCCATGTTATATAAAGCGCGAAAAACTGTTAGACTGTTTACACATCAAAAATCCTTCAATCATTCGATATGCTAAAGTTCAAATTGTCAAACTGAGAAAAGTAGTCAGTAGTAACTACCTTCTGTCTACAATAATCTTCAATAAGTTAGCCATCTTCGACTTTCCCTCAGCATTTCCTCAATTGCAAAATGGTCGCTTAATTTTCCACTCAAATGTTTCACATTATTACTGTTTGCCATGTTGTTTATTCCGAAAATAGGTCGGTTAATTGACATCATAAAATAAGTAGGAAAATTAATCGAAAATTAATCGAACAAGAAGAAATTAATCGATTAAAATTTTTAACGATTAATCGATTAATTAATCGTTAAAATCCGCAGCCCTAATTAATTGATGTATAAAATTATGTATGTGTGCATGTTGGTATGTAGGAATGTATGTATGTATGTATGTATGTATGTATGTATGTATGTATGTATGTATGTATGTATGTATGTATGTATGTATGTATGTATGTATGTATGTATGTATGTATGTATGTATGTATCTATGTATGTATGTATGTATGTATGTGTTTGTATGTATATAAGTATGTCCGCATGTATCTATTTATATATCTTACCTCTTTCAGTCTGTTTGTTGGTCTTATTGCTTCCTATTGATAGCCTTCAGTGTGCACATCTGATCATTGTAGTGACAACATTATCAAATTACAGTAAGTTGTATTGTACTGAGTGGTTATCATAGGCGAACATATATGTACACACAACCAGCGGTTAACGCGTGTACATATCGCACGGGTCTGTAAGCGTGGGTGTTTTATAAGACTAGTGCTTTTTTTATATAAATGGCAATGTCTTGGACACTTAGCGGAACGTAGACGTCTAACCCTCGGCGCAAAAGCACATATTTCTCTGCTTTCCCCTGCGCAGCTCTAAACATCGAACCGTCAGAGAAAATGAGAATTTAGGAGCTAACATCCCCCAGGATGATGAGTGGCGCTAAATAATTGAGAAAGACTTGGAAGAAGATTATAAATAAGTAAGTACTCTCCGGTTATAAGAGATTGGAGCCAGCGACATATATCACGCTCCGTGGCCCTCTGCGCGTTAAATAGTCTTCTGCATGGTGGAAGAAGAAGCGTGCTAAGATTTAACACTCGCCGACATTGCCCCGTAGGTTCACGGTAACAGAGGACAATACAATACAGCACAATAGAGAACAATACAATGGAGCACAATATAAAACAGTACAGTACAATATAACACAGCAAAATACAATACTGTACAATAACAATACAACAGTACTGTATATTTGATATTGTCCTTCCAAAGTGCAGAAGTGCACTCACGACCCTACGACAGAACATCGATGGCGCTGAGCAAAAGTGAGTAAAGGACTTGCTCAAGGTCCCGTATGCAAAGGAATCGTCTCAGTATAGTTTTGAGCCTGTATTCTCTGCGTTGCAGGGTAATTCCAATATATATATAATAATAATAATAATATATTTTCTTTAATATATATAAGCGCCTGACAAACGCACTGCGCTGTACATTTACATGTTATGCAATTGAAATCTTAACTACTAACAGAACAGACAGCTTGCAATACAACGGCGCTAATAGCAGCCTACAAAGCATATCCGCCCAACGGGGGCTCGAACTCGGTACCTCTCGGTCTCTGTGCCAGATGTTATCCAATGCGCCACGTGCATTTGTTAAGTCTAATGACCAAGCATCAATCGATGGCGCTAAGTAACTGCAGTAAGTGAAGAACTTACTCAAGGTCCCAACACAGTAACCGTATGAGTAAAAGCTTAAACTCCCCATTATACAAGTCGAGCGCTGTAACCGATCGGCTACCGTGACAAATATCTGTCATCTTAAACCCAGGCACTGTTGTCTGGTGGCACGAAAAAAGACTACGTCATCGATAAATGTTGGGTTGCAGCGTGGCAATGCGTCTTGCTTTTAGCCGAGGCAAGTAAACAAATGTGTTACCCACATAAACGTGTTACCTTAACAAATGTGTTACCTTTACAATTGTGTTAGTTTTACTGTAACAGATGTGCCATCTTTATAAATGTGCTACCTTTGCAGATGCTTTACTTTCACATTATGTGTTACCTTAACCCGTTCTGGACCAAAACTTTATTAAGAATATTTTTTATGAACTGTGATAATCATTGGGGCCTTGATGGCAATGTTTGAACGTATGTATTATGTTTTTGACTTTTCTCAAATAACATATGCAAATTTGCATATGTTCGTTTTACGAACATTGGGCCAATAGGCTACTAACAAGATGTGAAATATTGAACATGTATGAAATTACATTGTAACACAATAACGTAACAAAAATGGATAATTGCTATTAATACAGTCTGAAATGTAATGTTTTCAGCATCAACCTATTGGTATATCAGAAAGAAATGACTAAGATTTGTACCCAGCGGCAACGAAATTGTAAAAATTCTGACTATCCATGTGTTCGACACTAGGCTATATATAGATGCTATGCTGGAATATGACACTTCTGATGAAGGCGTTTTTTGCACTTCACGCACATGTTCAGTTTGGTTTTGCCACAGCCATCCAGTTCCACAAGCAGTTCCCCCGTATTGTCCCAGTGGCAGCAAAAACTGTATCCTTCAATGTCGTGAGGAGTACCAATGAAGTGAAGAAGTTGTCGAAAGTAAGAGTGTGACACTGGGGGTGTTCAAGTTACTGTCGTCAGAAGCTGCCAGACAACTTCACTACAGAGGCTGTCATCATCACCACGTGTTGTATCCTTACCTGTGTATCGATTGGTACTCCACAGCCACCAATTTAGGGTTCTTTATTGTTTATTACACACACACGCACGCACCAACACGGACGCACACACGAACACACGCACACACGCACGCACGTACCCACACACACACACGCACACACACACACAAACACACACACACACATATATATATATAATTAAATATATATATATATATATATATATATATATGATTTGGTTGATGCATATAGCTCAAGATCAGAAATATGCATATGTAAATCAACGTTGACTTGACTTGCCGCCATCAGTAGCGTATTGGACCAATGTTCGTAAAACGAACATGAGCCATATATGCAAATTTTACAACTCCGTTTATTACAATAAAATTATGCAAATGGCATGTGCTTTGTGCTAAATATGTGCACTTGTCAAATGCTCATTAGCTCGTGCGATATCACACATCGAACCAAAATTACACATTTTCAAACAAAAGACGGTGAACATACCTGAAGTTGAGGTATTTAGCATAAGACAAAAACAGTTCAAAACTTTAAAAACAAATTTTTTTTGCGATTTATCCGAAAATCAAACCTTTCGCTGACATAAGAGCACATGAACAGAAAACTAGAGTGATGACCTCAACCAATTTGATGTCATCAAAAAATGTGTTCGTAAAACGAACATTGGTCCAAAACGGGTTAACAAATGTGTCATCTTTACAAATGTGTTACATTACAAGCTTGTTACCTTTACGAATGTGTTACCCTCACAAATGTGTTACCTTTCGCTTTGTACTCCTACAGTCAATCGACTTTCAAAGCCAAAAGGAAGAAACATCGCAATGGCAGAAGAGTGACAGAGAGCTCAAACTTAACGTTTGAACGCGTCTATTGACGTATACAAAGGTATACGCCTTTATCAAGTTCTCCATACACTGCGCAAGTAGTAAATTCACCAGCAAAGCTTTCTCTTTTTTCTCTCTGTTTGTCTTTCTTCTGTCTTTCTAACTGTCTGTGTGTCTGTCTGTGTGTCTATTGCTCTTCTTTGTATTTCTTTTCTTTCTTTCTTTCTCTCTCTCTTTCGTTATAGCTTTCTTTGTGTGTCTGTTTCAGTCTCTCTATCTCTCTTTCATTGTCTTTTTCTGTCTCTTTTTGTCTGTTTAGATTTGTCTTTCTATCCGTCTTTCTGTGTCTTTTTCCGTATCGCTTTCTTTGCCTCTTTCTTTCTCCCTCTCTTTATCGCTTTCTTTCGCTCTTTCAGTCTCTCTTATTCATTTCTCCATTCACCATTTCATTCCCCTCTTCTTTGTGTCCCAAGTTTTACCGCGTTCGTCAACCAAATGAAACAGAGAGACACAGAGACACACACAGAGAGACAGAGACAGAGAGACAGAGAGAGCCTTGCTTCGTTCGTAAAAGCACGCTTTATAGCGAAGGACGCTTTACGACGACATAAACAAAGTCGATGAAAAAGAAAAGGCGTCCAACGCTCGCCTCAGAGACTGACGGAACAGCTTTCTCCGGATTTCATTTCAGACTTTCGACGGGCGCCATAGAAGCTTAGGACTCGTATCAGACGAAAGCAATTGCAGCCGTAGCAACAGAGCCATATAGCAACACAGCAATGGCGTGATCGATCAATGGGTCCATGGTCTCCAGTGTCGTCGTCATCATCATCATTAGGCCTACCATCTCTGACAACTGCAACAGGGTACTATTATCTCAACAACAACGACAACGACAACAACAACAGCAAGCACTATATAGCAGTGACATTATAGTAAGAGTAACCAGGGCCGGATTAACATTTTGTAGGCCTGGTTCCAAAATTGTATTGTAGGCCCCAAATATTTGTTTAACCAAAAAGTGTTGACGAAATTTAAATTATAGAACAGAAAGGCCTATTTGTGAATTTAAAACTACTTACGACCTGCTTTCGTAATAGCAAAACTGTCAACAATATCCTGAAAATCTAGCCGTTGTACAATTTCACACTCATTGTTGATAGGGGTTAATTTGTCAGTCTATCTTGTCCCATCGTTGATCTTAAAGCATTTTCCATGCGCTCTGGTGACGAAGTGATCTTCCAGTTAGACACAGGAAGTGTAAGATATATACCCAGAGCAATGCAAACATTCCGATATCCTGATGTCAAATTGTATTCCTTCATAATTATTTGCAACGTTTGGAGAGGCGATGGTGATGGGCGGAAGAAGCGATGGTGACTACATTATATGATGTAAGTGATATTTCACCGCTGCAGTTAAACACAGGAAGTGTAAGATATATAGGCTACCCAGAGCAATGCAAACATTCGGAAATCCTGATACCAAATTGCATTCCTTCATAATTATTTGCAACATTTGGCGATGGTGATGGGCGGAAGAGGCTATCAGTAGCCACAGCAGAGTAAACTGTGCTGGGAAGTTGGAACCCTACCGGCCTAAAGGAGCTAACGGTCACAAATCTCATAATTATCTAAGCTGTCGAGTTGCAAGTGACTGTCGCTGTTTGTCTGCAGTAAAACTATAGCTTGTTTAAACATAATATCCAGTTGTTACATGTCAACGACGTAACATTTGAACAACAAAAATACTAGTTAAGGACAGCATTAGAATGCATAAAAATTTTAAGGTAGAATACTGCTGGTAGGCCCCTTATTTGTGAAATTTTTAGTAGGCCTGGGTCTGTGGACCCACTGGACCCGTGGTTAATCCAGGCCTGAGAGTAACATCAGAAGTAGTTAGTTAATTAGTTAATTAATTAATTAGTTAGTTAGTTAGTTAGTTAGTTAGATAGTAGTAGTAGTAGTAGTAGTAGTAGTAGTAGTAGTAGTAGTAGTAGTAGTAGTAGTAGTAGCAGCAGCAGCAGCAGCAGCAGCAGCAGCAGCAGCAGCAGTAGTAGTAGTAGTAGTTAACGTCAATGATGATGGTGATGATGATGATGATGATGATGATGATGATGATGATGATGATGATGATGATGATGATGATGATGATGATGATGAGGAGGAGGAGGAGGAGAGGAGGAGGAGAAGGAAGAGGAGGAGGAGGAGGAGGAAGAGGAGGAGGAGGAGGAGGAGTTCATGTGGATAGGCCGACCGCAGGAAAACGTCTTTGCTGGACCGTGGAAGTTCGGACCGGTGGAACAACCAAGTGTTGCAGAAATCTGCGACCAGGTATGGAAGATACCGAGACGTGTGGTCTAAATGCGGTTGCCATGTGACCGTGGAACAGAAGGAGGAAGAGGAGATGCCATGACGATTCCGTCTGGGACGAGAACGATTAGGAGATGGAGTATAGAAAGAATCTGGGTAGCAATTCTTGAAGAGGTAAGACTTTAGTATGAATTGTAATTGTAATTGTAATCGAGCATTTATATATAGCGCCGCTCAAAATCAGCAGCGATCTTGACCCGCGTCGATGCCTACGTCAGCGAACAAGAAAGTCTTAAGGCGTCTACCGAATTGAGAAGGTGAGAGGGCTAGTAACTCAAGGCGAAGAGACTGGGGAAGGAAGTTCCAAGCTGATGGGCCAATGCGGGAAGTGGAAAGCCTGAGGGTTGATGAGTGGAAAGAAGCATGAGGGGTAATAAAAGATAAGCATGGTAATAGTGTTTGATGACCAATTCCATCCAGCCGTCCACTGTTCGCGGTTCTCTAATCCCTCGTGTTCACCACCGAAGTCACGCTTCGCACTCAGCTGTAAACTTACCTTCGCATTTGACCTTTAACATCATCATATCAACTTGCTATTTATAAATATTGTAACGCTAATGATTACCTAATGCTCTTGTAGAAGGTTCATCATGTTTCCTGTGTTGCGCGGCTTTAAAAATTCACATCTTCGCTACTGCAAGGTACATTATCGAATGCAATCGCGCTGTTTGCGCTGTATCGTCAGATCGATTAAGGATGTGAATCTGCAGAGTCAAGCGGGCGTCTTGAATATACTCAAGCGGGCGTCTTGAATATACTCAAACAATATCTGTCCCTGGCTTTTACTGCGATATTTCACCCGGAGACGGAGGGAGACTCGCTGCCTTCACAGAAGAACGCTCTATTGAGAAGGACGCTTTACGACGACATAAACAAACTCGATGAAAAAGCAAAGACGTCTAAAAGGCGCCTGTCCCACTGATGGAAAACAGCTTTCGAACGCACGTGCAAGCATTGTTATTAACAGCGATGGCAAATTGGTTTTTGAGCAATCCTATAATAGGCCGTAACTCCGCGAGCAGTATGCACGTCGCTTAGAAATCCAGAAAACCATTAGTCTAAGTTTATATCTACATGTTTCTCAACGAGTTTTGGATTTGTCTGGTGTATGGGAGTGATAGCGTCTATCTGTAGGCGCGTGCGAGTTATTCTCCGATGTTTATAAGTGAATTTCTAGAGAAATAGTTCGCCGTCTCGCGCTGCGGAGGGTCTGTGTCTTCGCCGGAAATGATCGGCGCTCTTTCCGGCAGCATGACTGTCGGGAAGCGAATTACTAATGTCGTCAAATTAGTTTCCTTCGGACAATCGGGACAAAACGATTTGGAAATTAGTCTGGAAAACGGAATCAGACGACCGCACTCTGATCGGAGCGTTGCCGAAGAAAATTCGCTGCACGAGTTACAGCGAATACATCAGAAAAACGCCAAAGCAAGAATCAATGGTGCCAGAGAATTGATACGAAACTCAATCACGCGTGCGAGGATTAAACGGTTTACGACTTCAGTCTCCAAGTAGAAGGTCTTTCTCGCAAATGAGGCGCCAATGATTGCTCCATCAGAACACCGAATGTCTCGAAACTACCCTAAAGTAACGAGCGCGTAAAACCACAATGCGGATTCGCAGATAACACGGTTTTATTGAAAAAATACGACGCTTTATATAAATATTTCAACATTGGTAGGCTATCCAGAACTAAAAGACGATATATCATCCGAAAACTCGAATGTCCGACATGCGACCGCGGCGTGCAATACATCTCCGACACAAAGTGGGACGATTTGATCGTGCGCCACTTGTTCTATACACACCCAACAGCGCCGAAGAAGTGAATTATCTGAGACGAGAGAAACGAAGAAGCTACTAACCTGTTCGGTTGTCTTGTCTTGTCTTCTGTCTCCTAACAAGTTCTTCCGTTCGCTGGAAGAAGATCCATCTTACGCTGCGCCGAAGCGCGTACGGTGCGTTGCGGACTGCGACTGAGCTCGGGCGGCGGCCAACGACGTCGTTGGAGGCGACGGGGTAACATGCCGCGCCACCGACCGCGCGTCTTATCGAGAACGGAAATCAATAAGCGAGTATCTATCTATATATCGTTGACGAGTCATTCGGTCGCTCCGTCGGTCCTCGCTCCGTCGTATGCCGGGCTTCATCCAGTCGCGACCACCGGGTCATCATCGCCAGTGGATTTCAATCAGAATCCTGATCTTTCCAGAAACGCGCCTGGCCACCAGTTCCCCAGTCGTCGTCGGCGGCGTCGGTGACTGATCTGACACGGTTCACTTGGGCGTTGCCGGTCGCGGCCGCGGGCCTTGACCGTGCACGGGTGAGCCCGGACCCCGGCTTCGCCCGCCGCTGGCACGGTCCGTCCGTCCGTCCATCGGTCGTGGATCTACGTTGGTCCGGTGGGATGGGATTTTTGGCGACCGGACCAGATTCGAGATTCTGCGGAAGTGAGCCGTCCCGCTGCACGCATGCGCTGCAGGCCAGACCGGAAGTGGAGATCTGTCGCGGCGCGGTGTGGATGTAAGGGCATGCGTGACGACATGTACCAACCGCACTGGATACGATAAGATTCGTACACTTATTCTTAGATTCGGATTCCTGCTGATCCATTGCCTTTTAGCTACATCTAGAAGGCGATGGTTGGTCATAGTTCTGTACTTGTTTGTATTGCTTCTTATCCCACCCGATGCGATTGGGTTGTCTGGTGCGTCGCGATATCGGAATGTGATCGACCGGCCGAATTAAGCGACGGTGTTGTCGTGGTTTTCAGCCCAAGTTGTTATTGCTCGTGTATGTGTGTTTGTCCGTGTGGTAGTCGTCCTGAGTGTCTCTATGGCTGCGTGTGTCTGCGTGTGAGTGCCGTCTATGGGAATATCAGTTTCAATGTGTCCTTAGTGGTCAGACAGACAGAGAGACAGACAGACTGGTTAACAGAGAGATACATGCAGAGACAGGCAGATACAGATAAACAGAGATGCATTAAAAGACAGAGAAAGATACCATATTATGGAACAGAGACGCATAAACAAAAATAATGAGAAATTGGTAGATACACAGAGAGAACACAGAGACAGACAGATAGACACAGAGACAGACAGAGAAAGAGTGTGTGCGTGTGTGTATGAGTGTGTGTGTGCATGAGTTTGTGAGAGCGAGAGAGAGACAGAGACAGAGAGAGACAGAGAGACAGAGGGATAGACAGAGAGAGACGGATAGACAGACAGAGAAAGCGAAAGAGAGGGATGGAGGCAGAGACAGAGACAGAGACAGAGACAAAAGACAAACATATACAGACACAGAGACAGAGAGAGAACAATGCTAAATAAAACAGAGATTGAGGAAGTGAGAAAGAGAAAGCCAGAGGCAAAAGGCAGAAAAAACCAGAAATAAGAACCAAAAGCTAGAGAGACAGACACAGACAGACAAACAGCCAACCAGGCAAACACCCCACCAATGACAAATGTAATCCGGCGACTCCGACCCCTCTTACCTCGAACCCAAAGCCATTACCTCGCGTTCGATCGCATCACTAACAATTTTCGCCAAACAGCAAATCATCCGCCTATGCATCCCAAACGTCGCGTCAGAACTAAAACAAAATAATGGCGCAACATCAATGAACTTCCGGGCGACCGGCGCACACAGCTCTTAGACTCCAATGACCCCGACCAATATCAATAAAGATGGCGACAAATTCCTCGAACCTTAACCATCCGATCGCGTTTCCGAAGCCCTCGATATTAAACCTAGAACACCATCAATACTTTATGATCTCTTGTCGTCCAAGTGGCAAGAAACCTTACGACGAGCGGCGACTGGTTATTACCGCCGACCGTGTATGAATTCGGGCGTAGCGTCGTTAAGGGGTGATACACTTAGCCGGCCAGGCTCCCGTCGGGGTCCCCAAGCCCAGGGGTGGTCAGTTTGCGGTCAGTTTACGGTCAATAGACTGACGTACGAGTTACGCGGTCATAGGTTGAGCCCGTCACTCTCTGTGTATTTATATGTAGACGCTTGCCAGATTTCGACGTAGATCAAATTGGATTGCGGAGGTAAATAGCGCCGGCTATCGGAAAATAATCCCGTTACTGTTCCTGCGACTGTTCCATCTCTCTCTGTCGCTGGACCTACCGCGTGGAACGGTCGGGAGGAACGGGCGAAGAATGCGCCATCTCTGAGACATTCAAATCGCAGCCAAAGACCTGTCTTTTTTACGATCATTTGCCTGTCATTGATTTTTAGAACTTATGTAAAGAGCCATTTTTTGGTCTCGGCTGTACTATTACGCCATATAAGTCGCATTATTGTTATTACTATAATAATAATAATAATAATAAAAAAAATAATAATAATAATAATAATAATAATAATAATAATAATAATAATAATAATAATAATAATAATAATAATAATAACAACAACAATACTAATAATAATAATAATAATAATAATAAAAAACACACCTGCAAATGTGGTGTCATAGTGGAATCCATCGGCCATCATGGATTCTCCTGCGTCAAAGGAGCAGGAAGACAACATCGACATGGCATGCTCAATGACGTTATTTGGCGGGCTTTCACCAGAGCCAAAATCCCTGCTATCAAAGAGCCCAATGGCCTCTCCAGATCTGACGGCAAAAGGCCTGACGGAGTCACCATCATACCTTGGCATAGTGGTCGTTGCATGGCGTGGGATGTGACGGTACCAGACACTTTCGCTGCATCCTACGAACATCTAACATCGCAAATCGCAGGTGCGGCAGCGGAAAAGGCAGCTCGCAACAAGGAAACCAAGTATGCTGCTATCACACAATCACATCATTTCGTTCCTGTAGCAGTCGAAACTGCAGGAAGCTGGCACACAGAATCACTGCAGTTTGTTCGAGAACTTGGAGGCAAGATCTCAGCAGCGACAGGCGACCAGCGTGAAACCAGTCATCTACTACAACGCCTATCAGTGGCCCTACAAATTGGAAACTCTCTATCTGTTTTAGGCACCACAGATTGCAACAACACTGTAGCCAAGGAGAATGACAGCTTATAACAATATTGAAAACAGTTACTTTTAATCAGTCTGTACATAAGTTTGTGTTGGCTTTATGAAGAAATAAATTTGGCATAATAATAATAATAATTTTAAAAAAATAATAATAATTAATAATAATAATAATAAATGTTTATAATTAAGTTCCATTATTTTCGCCCCGTTGCAGTCGAAACCTCAGGAAGTTGGCATACAGAATCACTGACGTTTGTTCAAGAGCTCGGAGGCAGAATCTTTGCAGCGACAGGCGACCAGCGTGAGACCAGTCATCTACTACAGCGCCTATCAGTCGCCCTACAGATTGGAAACTCTCTGTCTGTTTTAGGCACCTCGGATTGCAACAACAGTAGCCCGGGTCTCAATGACGGCTTACAAAATATTGAAAACAGTTAATTTAATTAGTCTGCATATTTGTTTGTTGGCTTTATGAAGAAATAAATGTGTTTATAATAATAATATTCTTAATCTGGGCTATTACTTTTAATTTTTAATACAGTTTAATGGTTATTAAATTTTATTATACATGTTATTTTGGCATGAGCTTCTTAGTTAATTTATAAATGTTTACACAAGTACTCAATCAATACAAACAAGCAATATTAGCATATGGTTTAAAAGTTACAAACTTATAACACATTTACATATTACACCCGAACAACTAAATGTCTACCCAAGGGCAAAACCACCCTTCATTGAACTCATTAACTCAGCTGAGGAATTATAGCATCTGTAGAAAACGTTTCATAGGTGTTAACTAAGACCATAATATTTTCCATTACTAGCGACATCTTGTGGCTACTTATGGTTACGTTAACGTCGACTTATCTGGGTAAGAATCAATTAGTCTAGCGAATAAGCGAATAGTTGTTGGTTTACTGTTTAACGACCACTGTGTGGTAACAAAGACCATTAGCGTCGCCCTCCTCCTTTATCAGGCTTGGGACTGGCACTGTCAGAAAGCGAACAGTGGCGGAGTTAATAAGCGAATATTATTATTATAACCACAGTTTAACGTCGTCTTATGACATCAAAGGCCGTTGACGACAATAAGCGAATAACTACAGCTGATGATTTATATAGCATCTGTAGAAAACATTTTAAAGGTGTCTAAAACCACCATGACATTTTCCATTGTTTAAGTAAGTAAGTAAGTAAGTAAGTATATTCTTTATTCAACCAATTGCATATCCGCACTTTGGTGTACATACATTTATACAGAGTACAACATTCTTATTATAAACGATCTGCGTGAAAGATTGTCAGCTTGTGGAATAAAACGGTCATGTAATCTCGGGCGCAGGGTGTAGGGGAGCGGCTTTTTGGGGGGAGTAGTCCATGGAGTACATGCCCCGGGTTTCCTAGGACCGCAGAGAAGAGGCGTGAGTCGGCAGTGTTGCAAAGATGCTCAAACTTCTTCATCTTCATATTGTGATATTATGCATATAATTATATGAAATAGAAATATTAACATAAACATATGCCCCTATATTTGTTCTGAATTTGTTGAGTTGCGGAACCTTTTTTCTAGGAAAAAAAGCACTGATTAGGCCTAGGGCCGTTACTTCGATCGTTCTGACACGCAGTTGTACGTGATCTTGGCAGAATATGTAATAGTTTCACGCAGTTGGTAAATTATACCATGTGGACGAAACGTTTTAAAGGTGTCTAACGAAACCATATAAATTTTCCATTGTTTAACGAAACCCTGCGGTTACTGTGGTCGTTGATGTCGACCTATCTATAACATAATTATGATAAAGAACTATGGATGACTGAGTTAGCGGTTAGAAATGCCACAAAGCTTCATCTGGACAAACTTTTTCAAACCCAACCTTGCATACCAACGCACACACATACAAACACCGATTAACATGTATGTGTGTGCAGGTAGCCTACTTACATACATACATACATACATGCACACATACATGACATACATATATGGATAAATACATGCATGCATACATATCGATGGCTGGAAGCACAAAGGTGCTAAGCGCACTTTTCTTAATTCTAAGAAAACTGAAGTTGAAGTTTTGTTATGTGTTGCTAAAATTCATTATTCAAAATAATTCGATTTGCAATGACTTTTCCAAAAGAAGAGCTTATTGCAGTGTTACAAGTATTTTTATTTTTGCACAAATAATTCTGTTTGTAAAAAAAAAATGACTTTGTAAAATTACTGTAAGGAAATATATGCACTTAGGACTTTTGTGCGCTGATGCTGGGACACCTGAAATACTAATTCATGTCAACTGTTTTGACAATTGTTTTAGAAGACCCTTAATAAATACTGTTCTAACTAGCCTTTAAGCATTTGTTAATTTATTAAGCACCACATGATTATATTATTTAATTTTAAAATGTCTTTTAAGCAAAAAAACTCCTAATAATATCAGGAAAATAACCAAAAATAATTTAATTCAAGTATGAGCGACTCTTACGCCGAGTTTTCCTTCAAATTAATGTGATAATCATAGCTGTCATACTTATCATTATAATTAACATCCAATAAAGATTTAAGAAAAAAATATTATAATGAAAATCAAGAAGCACCAAAATGCATCTTCCTCCATAATTTATCCACATTTCACACGTTGAAGAAGTAAAACAATAAAATGCAACAGTAATTATAAAATAATGCTCTGCATTCAAGCCATTAGTTTCAGATAAGAAAAGAATAACATTAAGTTTGAATTCAGTCTTCTTCCTCGTCAGCACAGGGCTCCGGAAGACAGTCTCGAGCTCTAGCATTTGAAGGCAAGTCATTGTAGAAAACCGCATGCTCTGCCGGAATTACTCTGCTCTTCAGTAGCGCAAGGAGGTCAGCTTTTTTGGCCGTCGAGATTGGGATTCGAGAGAGATAGGCTGGTGTAAGGTCCCCTATCAGTGTGTTTGGCCTGCCGCGTTTGCTGGATATGTTGAGGCGAAGGAAATTCTCATCACTAATCTGGTATTTGTACTCAATGACAAATGGGTGAAGTTTACTGAAGCGCAGCCACTTAACACGTAGCCAATTCACCGTATCCCCCTCCATATTCTTGCTGCGATTTAGTAGAAGAGTAGAAGCCAGCATCTTCAAGTCACTGAAGTCTGTGTGCATCATTCGCTGAACGATAAATGGAGGAGCTTTCTTTCGTGCACCGGCTATCGCCACTTCCCAATCACGAGTTGTATAAATTTTGAGATGCTTTGTAGCTCGCTCAATCAGGGAGTGCATTAGATCTACATCTAAATACGAGTGGCCACTCTCCATATACTTTAGATCAACAGTTTGTAGAGAAGGCAATGTTCTAATGGCGTACAACATGACTGCACAGATAAACTGGTTGCGATTTTGTCCACCGCAAGTATCTGAGAATGATGTGACGTGCGTGACGGTTGCTGGAAGTTTTCGCAAGTAATCCAGAAGGGCGGACCCTATATCATTTGCTCCCCTACCACCTTCTGTCTCGTCCCATATGTAATTGAATCCTTGTTGGGATGCCGATTCCAGTATCGTAAAGTTGTACACAGCAAGCTTCCTTCTATAATATATTTGTGAATCACCTGCATGTGGAGTAGAGAGAACTGCTTCAAGATCAAATGTTATGGCTCGATACGATTGGTCACTGCAAGCTTTTACTTTATCGCGACTCTTCTCCTCCATAGACTCTTTTTCTCGCCTTTTATGTGCTTCCCATGCATCATGCAAGTTCGTCTTCTCTGTATCCACAGCATTTCTGTAGCTATTACAAGTGGAGCACTGATCTTTCTTAGGAATAAAGAAGCCAAGATTAAATTGGGTATTGAAGACTCTTCGATAGATTTCTTGCTTAACAGGTGCTACTCCAAGCCTTTGACAGTAATCCTCACTGTACAAACGGTAAAGCTGTTGAATATTAAGATCAGGTGCCAAATACCGTTTACGTGAGTCTTTGCGAGTGTAATGCGATTCAACCTGCGGAAAGCTGTTTATGTGATCGACGATCTTCTGGATATTCTCATCTGAAGTTTTATTTGCAGGAACCTTTCCTTTCCGACCATCTTTTCCAACAAATAAACCAGTATCTGATTTACCTTTTAAAGCCCTGTTAACAATCTTGATTGAAATAGCAAGAGTACTGCAAAAGAAGTTTCTACAGACACGCATTCGATCATCATCGGACATCAAATAATACTCTCGACTTTTCTTGCGCTTTGTGCTTACAGCCTCTCCAGTTGCAGCATCTATGCTACGCCTGCGGACAGCAACTTCAGTGACTGCGCTGCAGAGGAACTGAGACTTGCACTGAATGTCTTGCAACGAGTAATACTCGTTGCATAATTGCACTTGCTTATCTTCCGAAATCATGACCCCACACTTAAAACGACATCCTTCTTCGCAACCCCCACATGGTTTTTTTCCCGCCACTAGTTTCCCTTTCCTCGAAACATACTCCTTTCCATTAGCTCGAGATAGCTGCCTAACATTTCGTTTCCAACCTTGTGTATTTCGTTTACGCTTTCGTGAACGCTCCTCCATATCTGATGGTGGTAGGCAAGGTGTAGATGCATCGTCGCTGAGAGGAAGACTTCCTGAGGGACCAGGCTCTTCGTTAGAGAGAGAAGTTGAACGAGTAGACACTGTAACTTCTGTTGGATGTGGAGGATTAACTACATCAACTGTTGTTGGAAGCACTGAATCAGGTGACATCTGTTGAGAAGAAATAACCCCGACTGGAACTTGCAAAGGTTGCAAGATTGATGGCCTACATGACATGTAAAATAAAAATAAATGCCAATTAAACACTCATTTTTAATAATTTAATAATCTTCCTTTATTGAAGTTCACATTCACAGAATGCATTGCGATTACAATGAAACATTCATAATCATAGTACACTGTAGTAACTGATGACAAGTTTAACAGAAGTTTAATTTAACTTTTGTATTTTCATCATAAGAGTAGTTTAAGTAAATTAATTCATCAATTATAATGGCAGAAATACAAGAAAATGACTACTCCATAGAGACAATGACTATTAGACCTACATCTTAAAATAATAATTGAAACCACATTTGAAATGATAGTACAAAGAACTACCTTAGGCGAGTAATGATGATAACTTTACGGGTACGAGTTCTTTCCATCGGAGTGGCCATACTTGCAACATGAAGGTTGAAAGGCTCGGACGTCAGCAGGTGTGAATGGTCGAGCACTTCTACTGCAGAAACCTCTCTGCAAAAAGGCTCCAAGACTAGAGGAAGTGTAGTATCAAGCCCTTCAACTGTCATAGCAGGTGTACGATTAAGCGGAGAAGAAACCTCGAGGTCCAGAGGAAGCATAGTTGCAGGCAAATCAGTTGCCAGCGGTGTGTGAATGGTCGAGCACTTCTACTGCAGAAACCTCTCTGCAAAAAGGCTCCAAGACTAGAGGAAGTGTAGGATCAAGCCCTTCAACTGTCATAGCAGGTGTACGATTAAGCGGAGAAGAAACCTCGAGGTCCAGAGGAAGCATAGTTGCAGGCAAATCAGTTGCCAGCGGGTGTGAATGGTCGAGCACTTCTACTGCAGAAACCTCTCTGCAAAAAGGCTCCAAGACTAGAGGAAGTGTAGGATCAAGCCCTTCAACTGTCATAGCAGGTGTACGATTAAGCGGAGAAGAAATCTCGAGGTCCAGAGGAAGCATAGTTGCAGGCAAATCAGTTGCCAGATGTTCAGTAGATGTTCCTAAGACAGACAAAATGCATACCCAAGTTAAACAATGTAAAGAAACACGGAGGGATGCATCGCTGGTTTTAATATTCACTATGGCAAGCAATACCGGTCTATGCGTCTGCAGGTGTGTTCTGGTGGTCACGATCCTACCTGTAGTTGCTTAATAATACCGATGAGACGTCCATGACATTGCCTTTCGATGCAGCCCAAACCTTACTGCATAATACCGCATAATTTTTACAATTTTACCACATAAGCCGATTTCGAGCTTTAAATCACTTAAAACCCTAGTCTATCAGTTATAATTCGTCTCATATGGGCTCGAATCTTCACTCTGAACCTAGCAAACGTTGTACTATAACCAGTGTCTATGGATAGTCTCGTAATTATAATCAACTGTATTCATTGTCAGGCACGTAGCCAGACTTAAATTCAAGAGGAGGCAACTTTACAGACCATTGCCAAAATCCCGGTCACCTTGTTCATTGGTCAATCGAATTTCCAGTATATAAAAAAGTAAGAGGAAGCAACTGCATCCTCGTGCCTCAATGTATAGCTACGCCTATGTTCATTGTCTGTTCGGGCATCTTCGATATATGTAACCAGCTATGCAGGAGCTACACCGTGATTAATGGCGCTGCTGTCTTCTTGTTAATCAGATTCTTTTCTCTGTCTTGCTCTGTGGTAGCCTACAGGGACACAAGGCACTAGATTTACTACAGTCTAATGAAAAAGTCATCGTAGCTTGGAATATGCTATACTTATAGTCTACGCTATCACAGTTTATTTTTCAAACTAAGGGGGAATCGCCACATTTCCCAAATGACGTCCCTGACTGCAAATCTGGTATAGATAAGTGTTTGCAATTAGTTCTATTGGAATTCTTGCCCATAAATACGTATGTTTAGGCACCAAGATCACGATTTTAAGTGAACTAAAAGCTCTGGATATTGAAAAATATCTGTTGATCGGCCATTTTTGGAAAATGGCTGCCAATTTCGTGTAACATTAGTGTGTCCAATTAGTTTTATTGGAATCCTTGAACCTAAAAATATTTGAAACACCAAGATCCAGTGATGGGCAAAAGTTATCTAAAAGTTGAAAAACTTAGTTAAACTAAATTTTTAGTTAAGGATTAAGTTTAACCGGAGAAAAGTTTGAAGCAAAACCATAGTTTAACTAATATATTTTAGTTATCGACTAAAAAGTTCAATTAGCAAAATCAGCAACTACGCAACTATCCTCCGCAATGATTGTCGTGATTAACTGGTTTTATTATTCAAGTCAAGTGAACTGCATTACAGTATTTGATTTATCATCGTTTTCAGCAACTTTTCTTCATGATTTTCTGAGAACTGTAGTAGGACTATTAGTCCAGTATGCCTACAGCCCTACACATTACATAGTTTGAAAGTAAAATTGTCATTGACTCTCTGCATGTTACAGTTCACTTAACCTCTGTTATTGTGAAAATGTTTATTAAACAGTTTGTTATCTCCACTTCGGTCGGCCATTTTGGAAAATGGCTGCCATTGAAGCCCGAGAGAAAATCTGCGATGGCGTTATAGCTAGCATTTTTCCTCGTGGTATGTTGTTAACATATTTCAAATTTTAAGCTTCTTTCGTCAAATGAGCAATTTCTCGCCTACATAATTATAGTAGCCTATACTATATCCTCATTTTCCTGTCTGGCCATTGTTAGTTCTGACACTCAGAGCGGCTGAAAGACTCGTGCTGGAGCTTTATAATCGCTATGGAATGACATGGTTTTTATGGATCATGATCCATTTAAGCTCCCCGCTCATGATCCAATAGGTAAGCAAGTTATTTGAAATAATCAGGTTCACGTTTTCAGGACGATAGCGACGCCTGTTAAAGGGTTTTTGGACTGAGAAATACCGTCTTTGTTTAGACAGAGTTAGTAATTTGTCGTCGTCATTCAATTTACAACACTTCTTAAATTCATAAGTGTGTGTAAAATAAACTAAGATGAATGAGAAATAGTTTCACATGATTGCATATTGTATAGGCTTACTGAATCTCCTTTCTCATAGGTTAGGGGCGACTTAGTAATCGTAATCGTAAACGCCATATTTCTAAGGCGTTACCCTAAAGCTAAGCGCAGAGGACGAACATTTTCAAGAGCGCTTAGTCAAGTCAGAGGAGTTTTCCAGAGATGGTGAGAGGAGAATCCGAGAGCATCAACTCTAAATAAATATCAGTAAATGTAAGAGCACAATTTCTTAAAACAAGCACACGAAACAATTAAGAACATGTTCTATTTTGAGCAACGCAAAATGTGTCAAAGTAGTAGGCATATATATATATCTAAAACAGTCGAATAGGTAATTCAACAGTTCTTTGAAATTCAACGTGATCGTGCGGCATGATGTATTTACGCGACGCAAATTGTATAAACGAATACTCAGAGTATATCTCAAGCAGGATATCATATGTAGGTAGTTCAGGATTTCTTTATGAATTAAAAGTAATGTTACACGGTTAGGACATGACCGCGAAACGAGCTATCAAAGCTATTCTATACAAATCATTCCCATGGTTAACATCCATTGAGTGGCTTATTCTTTCGTGAAACGAAGGGTGACTACGCATTTGTTCTGAGATGCGTAGACACCGACTACCTCATTCCTCTCGCTATCGAAGTGCAAAGTGCACAGAGAAAGAGATGAGCCACCATTGAGCTGTGCACAAGCAAACTCCAGAGGATTAAATTCAGAGTCTAAAAGCTGGATTCTGTTCATCCTGTCTGTACGCACCATGCGCCCACAGTTGTCTGCAAGACTAATACTCTTGTAACAACCTCCATTGTGTTGGTACCGAGACAGGACAGTGCCGTTCATGTCGATCTCTGTTAAATGTTGTCGCTCTTGGTCGACAACTAATACAAGGTTTCCATTAAGTTTCGCGATGATCTGCGTAAATGCTGATGTCTCCGAATCCAACTTGACAGCCTGCTGGAGAGAACCATTCGCATTGAACCAACTGATAACAGCACGAGCCCGTAGAGCCCACTGCTGCCTTGAAAGGATAACGCTTCCAGTTGAAGTCACGGCCAGTAGAGGATTTGGCTGCCACAGATCTTCAATGAAATGAGATTGTGTATACTGGTGTTCATCCTTCTTTCGTAATGCGTAGGACTGAAACGTGCTGATATTTCTTTCTGTTCAACACGTAGATACACTGAGTGACGTTGCAGCCTACCATGCTGACTGGATTTCCTACATCTGGTAACTGGATGACATCTTTCACCACTGCCATATTGTTGCGGCCGTAGACGTTGATCAAATAGTCTTGACCTTGGCCTTTACAGAGCACAAATATTTCGTCTTTCATTGTTGTTACTCTGAGGACGGATGACTGCGTCCAGAATACGGTTACAATTTCCAAACGAATCTCCTGAGCTGAAAAATATTTATCTCCTATATAAATTGCGTTAAACAATGACAAGAGATCAACTCATTTTCTCAAAGGGCGAAAGAGAATCATCAACAGTTACACACTATGCATTCATATTTATTCATTCGAGTATTTATATAGCACCTCTTCTAGGAAACTACTCAGAGGTGCTCCCGACTCCAACACGGTCAAAAGGAACAGTTTTCAAGCGATTATAGAATGTGTCAGAGAGTGATCTAGGGATCAGGCGCAGCTCACTCACTGTTAAAAATATGTTAAAAATATGTTAAAAATATGTTAAAAATATGTTAAAAATAGCTAGAAATGTCACTGTTACAGTTCAAATTGGAAGTAGAAGAAGAAGAGAAGAGCAGTCCCTTAAGCTAGCCCTGAGGCAGCCATGGGTATGAAGTGTTAGCGACTTCGTTTTCTTAGCCTCAGCATATGAGGGCGGGTTGCCAGTCCTCTCCTTCTCATCTGCTCATGGACAGTATAGACCAGTGTACTCATTAAAGCTGAGATGGCTAGGGGCCACGGTGGAGCAGATACGTTTTTCGCACTCTAGAAATAAAGTATGGTAGCCGAATGGATGGACGCGTTCGACATAAAACGCGGAGAGCACGGGTTCGAGTCTTTTCCACTCAGGCGGTCACTGGCGTAAGGATGATGAGCAATTCCTTCACTACAATTGCTCATCACCATCGATGTTCTGTCGTATGATATTGTGTGCACTTTAGAACTTTGGAAGGAGGCGATATCAAATACAGCTATACTGCATTGTATCGTATAGCATTGTATTGTATTGTATTGTATTGTATTGTATTGTATTAGGAACCTTGAGCAAGTCCTCTACTCACAAAGGCTCAGCGCCATCGATGCTCTGTCGTATGGTCGTGTGCACTTACGAACTTAGTAAGGAGGGCAATATCAAATACAGTTGTATTGTATAATTTGTATTGTTTAACACTTGAACCCTTTCATGACAAGCGTGTACTAAAATGTATGGGAAACCAATGCAACTCGTAGCTAAAGGGTTAACGACGAGATGCATTGGTGTTTCAGTCAGTCTTAGTCCACACTAGTCGTTAAAGGGTTAAAGCTAATAATTCATTTGCTTGATGAACTAACCAATTTGGTCAAGATAGCTGTTCACATCCTTTCGAAATAGCTTTGACTCAAGGATGTTGCTCCATTGCGAGCAGACAGTACTCAGTCTGCTGACTATCAGATCAACTTTCCACTTCCAGGCTGTTTTGGCCAATTCCATTGCCTTCAGTTCCATAGCCACGGCCTTAACGAGGATGCGGTAGAGCAGTTCGTTCGGAAGATCTTGTAGCTACAGGCAAAGGAACAAGAGAGCACAATTGTTTACATAATTATATCTTATGCTGAATTACAAAGTGAGGCCAGTAAGCAAAGATGCCCCTAAATTTGCCAATTGTTACCTTTTTGATAATTATTATTAGTAAGTAGTACAAGAGTACCCTTTCAATATTTGTATCAGTTATGGCACACGGTAGCTGATTGGTTAGAGCGCTTGTCTTGTAACTCACAGAGTATGGGTTCGATCCTCCTCCTCTGAGACGGTTACTGTGTAGGTACATTGAGCAAGTCCTTCACTCACAATTGCTCAGCGCCATCGATTGATGCTTGTCATAAGATTGTGAAATTCAATAATGCGCAATAATAATAAATAGTTACTTCGCTAGGTTTCTTCAATTATTTACGTTTCAGGCCAATTTTGACCGGATTCCTTGTGCTGGTATAAAATAGATGATAAACGTGGAATCCACGTGAAGACGAAGAGCAGTGTGGATTGCACCATTACTAAATACTATAGTCACGTTAAAATCAAACGATGGACATAGAAAGGTCTGAAGTCCTCTCAACCAAAAGCGTTCAAAACATTACACTTTAACACAGGCGATCTGATAGATCTATCTAAGATGATGATGACGAGTTCTCTGCCCCGAAGGCAGGCCCATTGGCTTTCAAGCCACCCGGGGATGAGTTGAGTAAGGTGGTTTCCCGTTGCTTTCCTCGCAGACAATTATGGGTGAGCAACTTATCCAAGGTCGCTACGCATTGGCTTTAGGTAGATGCACGGTGGTGTAGGGGTATGTTCGGTGCCTTGCAGCCGGATGGTTGCGGGTTCGAATCCACCTCAAGCCGCCGCGTAGGGACCCTGGGCAAGTCCTTCACTCGCAATTGCTCATGCGCTTCGGCGTGAAATTCCGATTCAGTGTCCGCGCTGTAGTCGCGCGCGCCTCTGAGTAGAAATCTTGAAGGGGCGCTATAACAAGTGCTCATACATGCATTCGAACCTGCGACCCTCCGGTTACAAGGCACAGAACATACCGTTACACCACTGCGTCCCATTATATGACTCTCAGAATAATTCATTACCATTTGCCATGCAAAGCGCCGTCTGGAGAACCTTCTTCCCGTCTTCTGACGACGTAACTGACCAACCAATCTTCCTATAGTGGTCTTGATTTGATATAGCGCCGGTGAAGAAAAAAGGCTGGTCTCCCTGAAGTGGCTGTGTGTGGCGCCAAGAAATTTAGGAGATTTTTGCATTACGTTACGTTACGTTGCATTACAAGGAAGGCAATAATAATCAGAGATTGTTAAAAAAACTCGATAGCTATATAACTTCTGGTAAGCGAAAAATCGAATTCATAGTAGAAGTTTCGGTTTTACGACACTGTGTGATAACAAAGAACATTAGCGTCGCCCTCCTCTTTTATCCAGGCTTTGAACTGGCACTGACAGAGTATAAAAACAGTGGCGGAGTTGAATTCATCTTCTGTTTAAACCACTGAAAGATGTGACGCATTTAGATGTCCACAAAAGCTAAACTCAAAGAAAGCAGTGATGAGTTCTTAATTAATTGGAAACCATTAAATTACCTAATTAATTAGCTTGGTGGCTAATTCTAATTATAATTAATTAATTAGGCCTACAGTTTAAACCCTTGAAAGATGTGTCGCATTTAGATGTCCACAAAAGCTAAACTCAAACAAAGCAGTGATGGGTACTTAATAAATTAGAAACTATTTAATTTAGCTAACCAATCAAAAAGTTTGGTAGTTACTTCTAAGTAATTAGTTACCAAAGCCTTAATTACTGAAACAAAGACAATTTATCAGCTCCTCTGCCTCCTCCTCCTCCTCCTCTCTCTGCCTCCTCCTCCTCCTCTCTCTCCTCCCTCCTCCTCCTCCTCTCTCTGCCTCTTCCTCCTCTCTCTGCCTCCTCCTCCTCCTCTCTCTCCTCCTCCTCCTCTCTCTGCTCCTCCCTCCCTCTCTCTGCCTCTCTCCTCCTCCTCCTCCTCCTCTCTCTGCCTCCTCCTCCTCTCTCCTCTCCTCTCTCTCTGCCTCCTCCTCCTCTCTCTGCCTCCTCCTCCTCCCTCTCTCTCTCCTCCTCCTCTCTCTGCCTCCCTCCTCCCTCTCCTCCTCCTCCTCCCTCCTCTCTCTCTGCCTCCTCCTCCTCCTCTTGCTCTGCCTCCTCTCTTGCCTCCTCTCCCTCTCTCCTCCTCCTCTGCCCTCCTCCCTCCTCTCACTCTCTCTGGCCTCCTCCTGCCTCCTCCTCTCTCTGCCTCCTCCCTCCTCTCTCTGCCTCCTCCTCTCTCTCTCTGCCTCCTCTCTCCTCTCTCCTCCTCCCTCCTCTCTCTCTCTCTGCCTCCTCCTCCTCCTCTTGCCTCCTCCTCCTCTCTCCTGCCTCCTCCTCCTCTCTCTCTCTCCTCCTCTCCTCCTCCTCCTCCTCTCTGCCTCCTCCTCCTCTCTCTGCTCCTCTCTCTCCTCTCTCCTCTCTCTCTCCTCCTCCTCTCTCCTGCCTCCTCCTCCTCTCTCTGCCTCCTCCTCCTCTCCTCTCTCCTCCCTCTCTCTGCCTCCTCCTCCTCTCTCTGCCTCCTCCTCCTCTCTCTGCCTCCCTCCTCCTCCTCCTCCTCCTCCTCCTCCTCCTCTCTCTGTCTCTCTTTCAACCGATCTCGGATCTTCAATTGATATCTCTGGACGGACGACCATCTGACATGACGCAGCCCTCGTGAATAAGCTGGTGCCCTTCGCTTGGATTTCGAGTGGCGCTTAAGAAATGTGGAGTTTACGATGACAAATTTTGAGTTTACTATTACGAGTTGTTACTTGAATTTTAAAGCAATTATTTAGCTCACCTTCGTGTCATATAGTGAGGCGAGTTTTGCCCGTTTAGCATTGTTACCTTGTTGCAATACTGCTACAAAGATATAAATATGCAAATCTCTCTAAACGCAATTACAATGCATAAATTAGCTGTAATATGTCAAAATAATCCTTGTCGACTGCAACGGCCTATGTTGTCATAAGCTGTCGTTAAACTGTGGATCCATCCATCCATCGAAAGGCTATAACATAGCCATGTACAAAGGCTATGACATAGCCATGTATACAAAGGCTATAACATAACCATGCAATAAGGCTATAATATTGTTATGTATTAAAGGCTGTAATATAGCCATAATATTATAATAAGGCTTTTCAGCCCCCGACCTCTCGATTGACATAGTCATGCAATAAGGCCATAACATAGCCATGCAATAAGGCTATAATATGGCCATGTATTGAAGGCTCAAATATAGCCATGTAATGATGCAATTATAGCAAGAGCAACCCCTTAAGTTAACCCTCAGACACCCTTGGTTATGAAGTGTCAGTGACTTCATTTTCTTAGCCTCGGCATATGAGTGCGGATGGCCAGTCCTCTCCCTCGCTGTCTCATCTTCCCACCAACAATGTACAGTCAATGTATTCATTATAGTAGAAGTTGCTAGGGGGCGCACGCGAAGTAGAAATCTCGAAATAAATCTCTGCCCTGGCGGGGATTTGAACCCCGACCTCTCGATTCACAGCCCAGCATGCTAACCACTACACTATCGACCAAACAATGCAACAACCATAAAAGCGTGAGCCCTAAAAACTTTGTCACATCAACTTACAATCTGAGCCTTCATTCGTTTGTTCGTCTCCAGAGGTTTCAGTTGAAGTCCGTTTCCTCGACATCGTTAAAGGCAAGGCTACAACACGGACCTTCTTGACACCATCAACGTACATGTACCAAACTACTAAAGATGAAGTACAACTAACTGATTGTCATTGAATGCTGAGCAAGATACTCAGTTGCTGAACAACAAACTCAGTTGCAGTCATTCAAAACGAAACCGCCGAGTAAATAATTAGCCTTTTATAAGGAACAATAATATTTATTATGTCTAAGGTTTAATTTCTAGATCGATTTAATTTAGCTAGCGATATTTGTTAACCGAGTAACGTTGTTGAACTGGACTACATATTGTGACGTCATTCAAAGGGCGTGATTTCTAACGTTGCGTATTCATTGAGGAATATATATTATCATCTAGAGTTTTCCAAACACATATTATTATAGCGTCTGTTTTTGCCTTATAAAGGCGACGCATGTTGGACATCACGACAATACTATTAATAATAATAATAATAATCTTTTCTTTATTGAAGCGCCTGACAAACGCAAACGGCGCTAATAGCAGCCTACAAAGCATGTCCGCCTACGGATCTCGATCTCGGTACCTCTCGCTCTCTATGCCAGTGTGTTATCCAATGCGCTATCGCCCCCCAATTATAGACTATCGCGGAAATTTGAATCTACGCGACGATTTAAAAATCAACGCAGCACCAACTACTGAAATGAAATGAGTCGACGGGCATGTTCTTTATGGTGCTAAAACAGCACCACCTACTGAAATGAAATGAGTCCAGTTTACTACGACCTTCATAACGTATAGGATTTTAACATCGCCACCTACCGAAACGAAATGAGTGTGTTTCGCTGAACCCTAGGGTTTCGTGAGGGGAAGACAAAGGTTTCGTGAGGGGAAGACAAAGGTTTCGTGAGGGGAAGAGAAAGGTTTCGTGAGGGGAAGACAAAGGTTTCGTGAGGGGAAGACAAAGGTTTCGTGAGGGGAAGAGAAAGGTTTCGTGAGGGGAAGACAAAGGTTTCGTGAGGGGAAGACAAAGGTTTCGTGAGGGGAAGAGAAAGGTTTCGTGAGGGGAAGACAAAGGTTCTGTGAGGAAATTGGATGAAAGTGTTGCTTGAATGTGTTGTTGCATTAGAAATCAGACTACGAGGCGAAGACAAGGGGCTCCGTAGGGAAATTGTTTTAAATGATCTTTTAATCTAATTTTTATGGATTAAAACTGTATATACCCCAATCACTGTTATCTTAATTAAACCCATAGAACCCTATTTGTTTACTTGGCACACATGCGCTATGTATACCAGAATATGGTTTTGTTAGGTCGGCGTTCCGTCAAAAAATGTTCAGATCAAAAGGATTCCGTAGCCAAAACAGGTTGGAAACCACGGTCTTAGAGGATACTGATATAGAAGCGATGATCACCCTTCAACAGAGCGATAGGCATGCAGCGTTCTGTATTAGCTTACAGTCCGTAACCTTGATTGGCTAGATCTTTTTGTTCCTAGGACTAGGACAGCCTTGGCTCAACGCCGGGCATTTGCTGTGGTTGGTCCCTCTACTTGGAATGACCTTCCCCCCTCATTAAGGGCTAAACTAATGACTGGTTTTTCCTCTTTGGTCTCTCGTTCCTTTAAAGACGTTTCTTTTCCCCGGGGTTTTCGTGCTGAGAGCGCTTCTGAATAGTTATTGTGAGAGAGGCGCTATATAAATCTTTAGATACAATACAATAGCAACAGCTCGCACGAAACTATGGTTTAGTAAGTAAAAGAAGAAACCCAACATTCGGTAATTAGCTCAAGATCAATTAATCAGTAATTATGAAAAATCATGACTTAATCAGCAGCGAACGGTACCGAAAAAATTCTATTTTTATCAGCAAATTTCCATTCTCTAGTCACGTCGACCGATGATAATATACAAGGGGAAGGTTTTTCCCGGTGGTACCGATCGGGCACCACACCGCCCTGCACCGCACCGAACGTGCCATCCAGTTGGAGTCGTTCATTCATTCGTTCATGCCAACGTCAACGGTCCATATTTGTTCGACGACTCAAGGGACCTCACGAGGTCTGTGGCCAAGTGATTAGTTTGGGCCCGCGTGGGAGGCTTCCAGGGGACTCGTGGGAGGCAGGGATCGCCTGGAAAACAGCATCTGCACGATAGAAATGCCCGTTGCGTGGCCTCTCGGCTAATCGCACGGAGTGCAATGGGATCTTAAAAAGCCAAAAAAAACCGGACGCGTATCAATGGTGGCGTATACAGAGGTTTTGGAAATGAATTGCATGCGAGCGTCAGCGCAATGATTTGGTTTATCTATGATGCATGACATGTGTGTGTGTGTGTGTGTGTGTGTGTGTGTGTGTGTGTGTGTGTGTGTGTGTAGTGTGTGTGTGTGTGTGTAGTGTGCGTGCGTGTGCGCGTGTGCGTGTGTGTGTGCGTGTGCGTGTGCGTGTGTGCGTGTGTGCGTGTGTGTGTGTGTGTGTGTGTGTGTGCGTGTGCGTGTGTGTGCATGTGTACTTGAGTATTTTATGTATGTATGTATGTGTGTGTGTGTGTATGTATGTATGTATGTATGTATGAGCACTTTTATAGCGCCCCTTCAAGATTTCTACTCAGAGGCGCTCCCTACTACAGCGCGGACACTGAATCGGAGTTTCACGCCGAACTGCATGAGCAATTGCGAGTGAAGGACTTGCCCAGGGTCCCTACGCGGCGGCTTTGAGGTGGATTCGAACCCGAAACCCTCCGGCTGCAAGGCACCGAACATACCCCCTACACCACCGCGCCCCACACATATGTATGCTATGTATGTGTGCATGTATGCATGCCTGTATATTATATACAATATAAATATATATATATATATATTAATGTACACGTATTGTATTGTATTGTATTCAGACATTTATAAAGCGCCTCTAGTAGGGTGAACCGTTCAGAGGCGCTCCCATGTAGTGAGCAAGGTCATAAGAGAAGAAAATTTAATAGATTTAGCGAAAAGCAAAGGTTAACAGCTCGAATTTGAGAGCGAGTAGATGGTATATATCGATGGCTGGAAGCACAAAGGTGCTAAGCGCACTTTTTTGGGTTTTTCAAAAAAGTAGTGCATAATATGCCTGGAAGAAATATACATCGGAGCACAAAGGTACTAACGTTTACGATGTTAATTTGGATCACTTGGCACCAAAACACAATTGGGCTAAGTCTCATTGGCTGAAATCCATAGAGCGCAAATAGCTCAAGCGCACTTAATACCTATGTGCACCCTCTTTTTTTAACGCCTTGTCTTTGTTGTTGACTTCCACGCCATTCGCCATTACTGTTTATCGTCGTCCCCGTTACAAAAATAATAAAAGTTACATTAAAAATAACAGAAACAATATCTCGAAATCTTTATTATTGAAATGCATAAACGAGTGCATCGTTTCAGTTCTGCAAAAGCGCTTCAGATGATCATGGACCTTAATGATTCAATCGAGGAATCCAGTGATGATGGTAAGCTTATTAATAGGAACCTTAGAAAATGCTGTAAAATTATGGAAAATAAATGTTGATGTTTGGGAAATTAAGTGATTTAAAGCTCGAAATCGGCTTATGTGGTAAAATTGTAAAAATTATGCGGTATTATGCAGTAAGGTTTGGGCTGCATCGAAAGGCAATGTCATGGACGTCTCATCGGTATTATTAAGCAACTACAGGTAGGATCGTGACCACCAGAACACACCTGCAGACGCATAGACCGGTATTGCTTGCCATAGTGAATATTAAAACCAGCGATGCATCCCTCCGTGTTTCTTTACATTGTTTAACTTGGGTATGCATTTTGTCTGTCTTAGGAACATCTACTGAACATCTGGCAACTGATTTGCCTGCAACTATGCTTCCTCTGGACCTCGAGATTTCTTCTCCGCTTAATCGTACACCTGCTATGACAGTTGAAGGGCTTGATCCTACACTTCCTCTAGTCTTGGAGCCTTTTTGCAGAGAGGTTTCTGCAGTAGAAGTGCTCGACCATTCACACCCGCTGGCAACTGATTTGCCTGCAACTATGCTTCCTCTGGACCTCGAGGTTTCTTCTCCGCTTAATCGTACACCTGCTATGACAGTTGAAGGGCTTGATCCTACACTTCCTCTAGTCTTGGAGCCTTTTTGCAGAGAGGTTTCTGCAGTAGAAGTGCTCGACCATTCACACCCGCTGGCAACTGATTTGCCTGCAACTATGCTTCCTCTGGACCTCGAGGTTTCTTCTCCGCTTAATCGTACACCTGCTATGACAGTTGAAGGGCTTGATACTACACTTCCTCTAGTCTTGGAGCCTTTTTGCAGAGAGGTTTCTGCAGTAGAAGTGCTCGACCATTCACACCTGCTGACGTCCGAGCCTTTCAACCTTCATGTTGCAAGTATGGCCACTCCGATGGAAAGAACTCGTACCCGTAAAGTTATCATCATTACTCGCCTAAGGTAGTGTGGGGCACTTCGATAATCTTGTAACCCGGCCCCACGTTAGGGAAAAACGAATATATCACGTTTCCCGTCGTTCCGTTAGCGTACGAAGCTCCGATTATATCGCTAGTCACCCTCAAACTGTTTACACTCATTATGTTCACTATTTCTTCGGATTCGTTATATCCCTCACCATATACCCAGCGACGGAAACCTAAGACCGATCTAATCGAGTTGTTCGGTGTAAAATCAACTTTATAATTCGTTGCAATGGTTAGCACAGACTTCAGCGTATTACTGTTCGGTTGTAGCGTAATACAGCATTCTTCCTTTGCCGCATCGTAATGCCCTTTCTCTTTCATGATTCTCTGCAGGTACTCATTTACATCCTCGATTTCGTAGCACCCCTCTGGAATATTTACATCAACCCACGTATCTCCCCCATCGGGTGAATATCTGAAGTTGTTGTTCTTTGCGTCAATATTCGGAAAAGAGAAGTACGTCTCCAAATTAACCAAAGCCATTTCGTACATTTTACTCGCGTTCAATTCGATCAGCGGATTATACTGGGTCCTAATTTTCGAGCTCTTTTCGCTCAACAAAATATAAAATGACGATTTTGGATCCGTGTTACGTTCCACCTTTTCCATAGTAGCCGCTATCTTTTCGAGAGTAGATTCCATTTTATTTTTGTATTATTTTATTTCAAATAGACGCAGGCATGTAGAAAGTATCGAGTCCACACCGATACTTGCCATTGTCTGCACTACTAGTCGAATCGATCACAAGGAATCCGTGCGGACGTTTCCACACAATTTTGCATAGGTTCCTAAATTCTTCCATAGGCATGTCTTCACCTACATGATCGTGATATATATGAGTAATATTTTTCAAGTCTTGTGGAAACAAACAAATAAAATTTGCGTTCTCTCTTATTGTTTGCCTAGGCAGTTTGAAATAATTTTGCGCGAGGTAAAAACAATCTACGTTACTATGCCTTCCTCTGATGTAATACGTCTCGCATTTGTTCTGTTTTTCCAACTGAAGGTCATCGAATATCATGAGGTTCTTCTTGTTGCGGCTCAAATCTCTCGGGTCTGGCACGTCTTCTGAACTTTCAAAGAACTGACATGTCATATCAGATTTTTCACCTATTGTTTTGGCCATTTCCTCGATGACAACTGCGGGTGATACGTTACACCTCATAATCTCTTCCTTATTTTCATATAATCCGCCGATCGCTTCTTTGGGTAGTTTCTCTTTGAAAGCTTTCTGGAGTATCTTGTACTCTGGTTGAAAGAGAGATCTTCCGAATACTTGCAGGTTATCGTAATCTAACCATCCGGGCCTAACCAACAGATTATGAAGAAGCGTCGTCTTACCACAACCAGACTTTCCTACAATCAGACCTCTGATACTTCTAGGTAGTAGAGGGTTGTTACTTCGTTTCGATGTATTTTCATCCCACGATAAATCTTTGACTTCCATCGTTTTTCAATAAAAATCTTTTCATATTCAAAACGATACGAAAATGAGTAACAATCTGTATTGCGTAAAGTGTAAGTCAAAAACCGAAACGAGAGATATTCAGAACGTCGTTAGTAAAAATAATAGGAACATGCTTCGAGGCGTTTGCGCCGTGTGCGGAACGACAAAAACTCAATTCGTGAAAGGAACTCCTTCACACGGAGGAGATCTAGTCGGTTCACTAAATTCAGTTACGAGAAATATTAAACTACCGTGGGCTAAATTTCCAGGCGAGATGCATCTACCAGGTCATTCGTTTACCGGTCCCGGCACTAGATTGGATTTGAGACTGAATCCTGATGGGAGTCCCAAAGATTGGAGTAAACCCGTTGACAGAATAGATAACGCTGCGTATCATCACGATTTAGCTTACGACAGGTATTCGGATACCGCTACTAGGAATGTCGCCGACAGAACGATGATAGACGAGTTGAATAATATTCCTAATCCTACTATCAGAGAGCGCATCGAAAGAGCGGTAGTGAAGCCTGTATTGTCCGCCAAAGCGAGTCTCGGGCTAGGTTTGGGGTCTTCAAAAAACTACAAGAGGAAAAGAAGTTGAAGTGGACTGATGAACTAGCGAATGAATTGCACAAACCCGCGGTACATCGTTTTCAGAAAAGGAAGGTTTACGTCGGGGGTATTGATGATATATGGGCGGCTGACCTGGTTGATATGCAGGCATTTGCCGAACAGAACGATGATGTGAAATATCTGTTATGCGTCATAGATTTATTTTCTAGATACGGTTGGATCGCTCCATTGAATGATAAGAGCGGTGACTCCGTTTACAATGCCTTCGCGAAGATATTTACGAGCAGCGGACGAAAACCCCAGAAACTCTGGGTTGACAAAGGGACTGAATTCTATAATAAACGTGTGAAGTCTTTGGGAGTCGAGCTGTATTCGACTGAAAATGAAGAGAAATCGTGCGTCGTTGAGAGATGGAACAGGACGATGAAAGAAAAGATGTACAAATATTTTTCAGCTAATTCTACGAGAAGATATGTAGACGTGTTGGAAGAAATGGTTAGCATTTACAACAACGTTAGACACAGTTCTATACAAATGACGCCTGCTAAGGCTAGTATGAAGGCAAATGAAAGAATCGTGTGGTTGAATTTATACGGCGGCCTACACCCTACGCGCGTCAAACCAAAGTTTTCAGTAGGCGACAGCGTTAGAATCACTAAGAAAAAGAAGACCTTTGAAAAGGGTTACACGCCGAGATGGACTGAAGAAGTATTTACAGTATCGCAAGTACAATACACAGATCCACCAACTTATAAAATTACTGATTGTAATGATGAGGAAATACAGGGTTCATTCTACGAAGAAGAGTTACAAAAGACTACTCAAGAAATATTCAGGATCGAAAAAGTTATTAGAACACGCGGGAAGAAATCTCTCGTAAAGTGGCTCGGATACCCAGACTCGTTCAATTCTTGGATCGATAATGAGGCATTGATGACTTTACCTTAGTGCCTACACAGACCAACGACGCACGACACTACAGAAATTAGTCCCTGTAATTACGCGTTGACTCGGCTGTGGGTTGCGCGATCTTATCGATACTGCGGGGATTTCCAATAGTTTCGATATGAGTCATTGGCAGGAGGGCGGGTGGCGAATTGGACCTAACATAGGTTCGTGCACGGGGAGGTTGGACCTATGTTTGGTTCAATTCGCTGATTTTGGACCTATGTTAGGTTCTTGGCCCAGCCGCTTAGTTTTGCTACTACTTGCATAGCTGTATGCTAGGTAGCCTATTCCAGAAAGTTACGGAATTAATGACTGTAGCAGGAAACGTCGGTTGGAAATAATAATATGACCGGACGACTTATTCGGCTGCAACTAAGAAGACATAAGAGGAGAATAACGCACTTGGCAGAGCACTTTGGGTGAATATTTGACCTTCTCCTCGCCGACTTCTTTAATAGGTGGCATCTAAATTGAAAAAGTTCACTTTACTTTAAACAGCCAAATAATATTTAATGATATTTTCTGTTATTGCAACAATCCGGTTGACAAACCGCAACCGGTTACAGTGTACAGTTATGCAATTGAAACAATTCACAAGAACACAAATGACAGAAGACATAAATCTTAACTACTAACAGAACAGACAGCCTGCAATACACCATACATAGAAGAAGAGAACAAAAACCGTTCCTTGCTCAAGGGACTGCTCTGCTCTTCTCTTCGTAAGTACAGCACGACATAGAAAAACATTGATGGCAGCAATCTGAATACTTGAGAACAAATGACAGCAAGTACATGATTGTATACCCTACTTATAAAGAACAGCATCGATATTAGCAGTAATAAACAGTACGTGTAAATGGGGATAGGATTTCAAATAATCCTATATCCAACTGACCAAAGCCATGAATTTTTCCCAGCACGCCACATCAAATGGTAAGAAGAAGAAGAGCAGTAATCCCTAAAGCTAACTCATGGGTGCCAGCGACTTAATTTTCGTAGCCTTGGCATACGAGGACGGATGGCCAGTCCTCTCCCTCGCTGTCCCATCTTCTAACCGACAGTGTACGGTTAGTGTACTCATTATAGTCGAGTTGGCAAGGGTTGCAAGTAGAGCAGAAATCTTTCTGCCCTGGTGGGATTTGAACCCCCCGACCTCTCGTTTTAAAGTCCAGCACGCTAACCACTACACTATCCCACACACTGGTAAAAAGGAGTTAAAATGAAGAGAACAACTGATAGTGAGCTACTTACAACATTACGATGCCACGGCAAAGTTCCACTTAGAAGCAGAATGATGATGTATCCGAGGCTGATGATGTCATCGCGCCTTGTGGGTAGAACTCCATTGTGGACGTTGAGGCTGGCGTAATCAATGCTACCAAGAAAGCCTAATTTTATGTTGGGCTTAGTAACGTGGCGAAAAGTGCCCTGGTCATCTGGGTGCTCAAACTGTGCAGAGAAACCAAAATCTATGAGGAACACCTGCAATGAAAGGCAAAATTAATTAACATTTAATGAACGTACAAATGGAAGAAATAAGAGTCCTTATTCTTTCATTGGCCTAGTAAAAATGTTCACTAAAAAATTGTTACTGCATTTGCTCGCTCGATGGCTTGTTTGTGCATGCTATCTGTATTGGAAAATGTGCAGGTAGTGGAATGTAATGGACTGTGCAAGTAATGGAGTGTAATGATTATTAAAGTGCAGGTAATGGAATCTGCAGGTAATGGAATGTGCAGCTCATGGATGTAATGGAATGCGCAAGTTAGATATTATTGAAAGTGATTGTCACTTGAGCAAGTTCCTAATGTATATAATTGTCCAATTACATTACATTACACACAGACCCCATGTTTTAATGTATCTCCACATTTTATAAAGCCCTTTCAAGTACATCGTTAAGGTCAGTTTTAAGCAAGAAATGCTCAGATAATAAGAACAATCATCAATGGTGGCTCTCGCGCACACAGGACCCAACCAGTGCCGTCCTTTCCTAAGTTGACATCTGACGTCATGTCAAGATGTCTTCAATCAATCAATCAATCATTCAACCAATCAATCAATCAATCAACCAACCAACCAACCAATCAGTCAATCAATCAGCCTAGATATTTGCTAATATTAGTAGTCTTTTAGTTTAAATGTCTTTCTTCAACCAATTACGTAAACAAACCAGCATGTTAACACTGCTATAGGTTCTAGTGAGCAACGTGTTTTGTTGACAATAATCGTTCAAGCCCTTTTTTATTAATCGTTAAAAAATAAATTTAATCGTTAACATTAATTAACGATTAATCGACTAATTCTGAGTAGGTTATAATTATCTTGGAGGGGCGCTATATAAGTCATCTGACTGAATGAATGAACGTTAACTTCCGCAGTCCTAGTAATGGGGGGACCCGATAGCGCATTGGATAACACACTGGCATAGAGAGCGAGAGGTACCGAGATCGAGGTCCGTAGGCGGACATGCTTTGTAGGCTGCTATTAGCGCCGTGTATTGCAGGCTATCTGTTCTGTTAGTACTTAAGATTTATGTCTTCTGTCATTTGTGTTCTTGTGAATTGTTTCAATTGCGTAACATGTAAATGTATAGCGCAGTGCGTTTGTCAGGCGCTTCATTAAAGAACAGATATTATAGGGTGACACGAAAGTTCGTTCACCGTTTTCAAACTTAAATATCTGGGTCAATATGATTCAGATTTCGGAAATATTTTGCCAGCGTATACAAGACTCACATATGAGACATCGTAAAATGACATCACGCATTTTCTAGCTCGTGCTAGCTCGTGCCTGGATATGACGTCAAGCAGCCGGCGCTGGGCCAATAATAGCCTGCGCTGTGTATGTCTGAAGCCGAATATTCTTCCGCGTGATTAGGTTGCCTATAATTTATGTTGTTTATTATTTGAAAATGGGTAAAATTAATTATATCAAGCTTCGTGCTCAAGCAATAATATTAGCTAGTGAATGGCGAACAGATTGTGAAGCCAGCGTTCGAGAGAGAAAATGACAACGGCAGTGTCATGCAACGAAAGTTATTTCTTGACAATGATCTAGGAGTATTTCAGCAGGATGGTGCACGCTGTCATACATCAGCTGTGACTACGAAGTGGCTAGACGACAACCTCCCGTCACACATAAAGCCGAAGGATTGGCCACCCAACTCTCCGGACCTCTCTCCTATTGAGAACTTGTGGAGTATTTTATCTCTCAGCGTTTATAAAGATCCTGAGCCAAAAAACGTTTATCAGCTCAAACGTCGCCTCCAACGAGCGTGGAGATCGATAGCAGTTGGGACACTTCAGACGCTGATCCAGTCTATGCCGGATAGAGTCATTGCTGTCATTAAGCAGAAAGGAGATACTGTACGCTAATAGCCTACGTCTGTATGTCCTAGGTAACAACAGTGTCTTATTGTGTACGAGGATACACATTTCCTTTACTGTGTTAATTTGATGAACGCAGTTTTTTCCGCAAAAACTGGTGGTCTTTACATTTTCTTATAAATAATGGCAACCACGGACCGGATCATAATCAAATTCTTACCAGTATCTTTCGTTTGACTTATGTATGTACTGACAAAATATTATAAAGAAATATGCAGCCGTTACTGAGACAACGCATTTTGAAAACAGTGAACGAACTTTTGTGTCACCCTATATTATCATTATTAGTATATATAAACTATAAACTGCTGTAAGGCTGAAGATATTACGTAAGCTAAAAAAATGTTTAAAACTTCTTAAAGGATGATTCACCTTTGAGTCAGAACCAACATCATACAAGATATTGCTCGGTGTGATATCCAGATGTATAAAATGGTGTTGATGCATAAACTTCAGGCTTTCGATTACCTACAGAGAAATATGGAAGTTACCCTCATCTGCCAGAATACTCATCAATATGTTATAGGCTTCATCACTAACTAATATTTATAACTTCATCATAATCATCATCATCGTCATCATAGTCATCATCGTCGTCATCGTCATCGTCATCATCGTCGTCATCGCTATCATCGTCGTCATCGTCGTCGTCATCATCATCACAATCATCATCATCATCATCATCAGATCATCATCATCATCATCAGATCATCATCATCATCATCATCATCATCATCATCATCATCATCATCATCATCATCATCATCATCAACATCATCATCAACAACAGCAACAACAACAGTATCAGCATCATCATCATCACAATTTATCCAAGGTTGTCTTCCTTGGGTAGTTGTACACCTACATGAACAAATTCATAAACAAACTGATGAAGTTTCTACAGAAAATCATCGACATAACCATTATTACAAGTAGCATTCTAAACCACAGAGATGTTGCCGTGAGCTATTATAACATCAACTGCAATCATCAAAACTCTTATCACGATCCCCACCTGCAAGCCAACATCTCTGGCCTCTTGAGGGGTAAAGGTTCCACCCTTTGTCCAAAGACGTCGCAAAAGGGTGTCTCCCAAGAGAGGCAGAACAAGGAAATTGTACCCTTCTGCAAATCCTTGAAATCTACAAGTATTCGTGTGTACTAAGTTTATTTGATTTCAATAATATTGTTTAAAACAAGCAACATAACATCTTATAAGCACAAATAGGATTTTCTTCAAAATAAAATAATGCAAATGTACACGATTTCATAATTATTATAGCGACTGTATGGACTTGTAATTGTAATTGTAATTGTAATTGTAATTACGACCATTGATATAGCGTCGTTGGTAGCAAGCTACTTCTAGGACGCTTCACAAAACAGTCTACTGACTTCACATGACTTGATCGGGTGAGATCCTTCACCACCGCTCGCAGATTTTTAATTTGTAATTGTAATTGTAATTGTAATTGTAACCGAACATTTATATAGCGCCGCTCAGAAGTCAGCAGCGCTCCAGAAATCAGCAGCGTTTGAATGGACGCCACACCATTTAGTTTCCCCCGTGCGAGGACCGTGCTAGCCCAAGATTTAAATCTCAGAAATAAGCCAGCATCGGGAAGAGAACCGCGATCCGCACGCTCTCTAACACAGAGGCGCATGAGACGCAGCCTACGCTCTAACAAACGAAGAAGCCAACTGGGCGAAATAGCTGATTTGTGACAACCAGCTTTTCACCAGCTTTTGCACCTTCAAATTAAAAATAACAAAACTTTAAAAGCAAACGTTTTCAGAATGCTACTGTAGGGTGTCTTCTTGTCTCAGTTTTCCATGATAAGACTTTTGAGTAAAATTTAGCTTCAAGTTAAATTCCATAAGGCCAATAGGCAAGCACACACTTAATATGCTGGATACCATTAAATTTTGCAGAAAGATGACAAGAATATCATCGTAGTCTCGAAACTTCTACAGCGCCCCCACAAGGAAAGTCGCGGGAACAAGCTTATTCACAGGCGCTCAGTTAAAACAGAATATATATGTATATATATATATATTACAGTTCATTGTTGTCCAAAAACACCAGTCACATGCAGTGGCGTAAATCATGGGGAGGGAAGGGACAGAAGGGGACTGTCCCCCAAAGTTCTGACTTAAGCCCTTCTGTCACTCCCCAAACTCCGGCCCTCGTAGATACTCTGTCCCTCCAAAGTTATGTGTAGATTTTCGCCTCTGGTCACATGGCCAAGAACAATGAGATATATGTAATTACAGTGCATCTGGAATTCCATTTCCACCCCGCAACCGATTGTAAATGCCAAACTCCCACTCCAGATCCTTGTCGTTGTCCGTCTTTCTGGCTTTCACAGCAACGTCCTGCAAAATGTTTTTCCAGTGGTAACTTAACGCCAAACGAGGAGAGAACTGAATACATCTCACATTACATATTTTTATTATTAGTATTATTATTATTTTTAATGCCCCGAGGTACATATGATCCCTCAGGGACTTCAACATTAATTAAGTTTAGAAGAAAAACATATGTAACGGCACCTATTCTGTCGTTGAGATTATTATTATTATTATTATTATTATTATTATTATTATTATTATTATTATTATTATTATTATTATTATTATTATTATTATTATCATTATCATTATCATTATCATTATCATTATCATTATCATTATCATTATCATTATCATTATCATAATCATTATCATTATCATTATCATTATCATTATTATTATTAAGACACGAGGAAGACCGAGAATGATGTTGTTGGACTGGATGATGGAGGAAGATTACAGCAAACTGAAGGAAAGAGCCAGAAAACGTGATGAATGGCGAAATTGGACGTACGAACCTGCCTATATAGCAAGGCAGAGAACCAAAAGAAGATTATTATTATTAATTAATTAATTAAGTTTGTAACGTGCGCACGGTCACACCGAAATGTGAATATGAGTCGTGGATAGTTAGCCGCCAGGAGAAGATGTAGTTAAATATCCAAATCCTTGAAAGCCAAGGAGAAATAGTGAGCTTAGAAGTAGCAGAAGAAGTGTAACTGGTTTCGATAGCATTTCATCTGTATACTGGAAGCACTGAGTCGAGCTGGGACAAGTAATAACGGCCGGACAGCGAATGCAAGCATGCTCTACCCATACTCCCACTTAATCTGCTAAGATACACTAAACTTTATCGAATTAGACTATTTTCCCAGAGCAGCGTTTTAGTGAAAAGTCCAATAACTTCCTCACTTTAAACAGACCAAGAAACTTAAACTTAACTTTAACCTAAACACATCCATTTTACACAAACTACATGTAGCCTAATCACAGGATAATAATACGGTATATATATATATATATATATATCGCCATTTTCAAGTCACCAAACAGCTATTACAGGCGTTTTCACTAGAACAATATAATGTAGGTATTACTGTTGATGTGTCCAGGTATACGGTCGTTTGATCCCCTTGATTCAGGACTGTCCCTTTTCTATTGTTAATGTAACAGTTTTTCAAGCTTAATTAATACTACATTACCTTGCCTTCGAGGTCTCTTCCCTTTGTAGACTCTACACTTGTTGTTCTTCATCAAGAATTCGCAGAGTGAGTACTTTCCGTCAATGAGAAATGTTTTACCTAACCTGCTTGAAAGAAATCAGAGAATAGCAGAGAAGTTTTTACTCTAAACCTGGAAAAACTCAACTAACACATTGCATCATTCCATGAGATGATTGCATGACATTCGTACTCACATTCATATTCAAAGCCAACCAGGCCCGCCGAGAGGGGGGCAGAGGGGGGAAAAACCAGGGGCCCGGCGACTTTTAGGGGCCCGGGCTGGGCCCAGCAATCAACGTATGAAAAATATTATAATCAGTTATACAAAGTTTTTGATTTATGTCTTTTAAAATGTAATACTATCGGACACTTAACAACAATAGTTGCATATATAAATATAATTTTGAAGAGTTGTACCCGCACTATTATTATTTCAGTTTGTTTAAACAAAATTCTCATAAAGTCTAAGGATAGTTAGGGGCCCGTGACTGCTCTGCCTAGGGGCCCGGAATTTCTATCGGCAGCCCTGAAGCCAACACGAGGAAACACTTCACATACAAAACACATGGACCCTACCTACGCATGTCAAGATGCTTCACATGGCATATTACTTACCCTTAGTACAACTAAAAGTGTCACACAATAATTTCATTTCGATACACTAACGTCTCGACAAAAGCCCTTGAAACTTCTTCTATAAGTGAAGTATGAAAAACAGTAAAATTGACGCGCTTGGGGTGGAGGGGTAGGGTAATGGTTAACACTCTGCCAGGGCTAGCTAGTGGGCCTGGTGCTGTGATAAACTGTACCTTCCAGAAGCCCCTCTGACAACCAATTACTCACACGCACATACAAATATTGGTTACTAGTGAGTGTTAACTGCCTAAAGACATAATACACAATATTAACGTTACATTACTATCTGAGCACGCACGATTAGTGTCAGGTAAATAGCCTAACTATAAGTAATTAAATTAACTGTGATTTCGTATTTATTTATGTCAAATAACCATAGCCCAAGTAATGAAATTAATTATTACTGTAGGCCTATTTATTTATGTTGCAGGCATTTTAGCTAGATTTAACAGTAAGTTAACAAGCACATGAACTTCCGAAAATGCGGGTCCTCCAAAACTGTGGGCTCGGGTGCTACAGCACCCAAGGCCCCCTTAATTCGGCCCCACCCGGCACGAAGAGCAGAAGATCAGCAGGGACGCGGGATCCTCACCACCTCCCAAAGGTCGACTTAGCTCTCATTCGCCAGATGGCGTTGGTAAAATGAGACAGGACGATGGACGTCATACAGTTAAATTCAACTCCTGTAATAATTTGTGAGATCATCCGTTCATACTATGAATTGTATGAACGAATTGTGTGTAGATCTACCGGTTTACCGGTGTAAACTGTAGCGGCAGGTTTTGGGAAAGCTGGCGAACGCCGGTCGGTACAAGATTTTTCTAATGACGACACTAACCAACTCCTAACCCTGAACCTACCGACCTTCACGACGCCAGTCCTGACCCTAAATGACCCTCACGACGCCAGTAAAACTTACGCACTAGCCTATATCTTCATTCTTCAGCCCCCCGTAATTTGCATTAAATAATGCTTATTATAGAAACTGTAAAATATATTTTATACTAACAGTTTTTCTTCATCTTCTGGCTCCTTCGACTCATCGCTGGGGCTGCATTTTATTCAGAAATTTCGTCTGCAACGAATTTATTTTAATTATTTCCACGATTTAAAACGTCGTCATACGACATCAAAGGTCCTTACGACAATTTGAAAGTATATAATACTAGTGGTATTTTGTATGTTATTATGTATAGTATTTTAAAGTTCTCTTTTCTTGAAGACTGTCCTTTGTTCGTTCAATTGTTCGTCATCCATCGTCATTATGGAACGAAAATTGCAAAACTGGTTTGAAAATTGAAATGCGGCGATAGCCTATCATGCTGCTACAGTAGTTTGTCGCGTTTTTCTTGAGGCCAACGATAGTGATGTTCTTTCGGTATATGATTTTGAAAAGAATTCAACATGATGCCTTTGATTTCGTTTCCAAAATCCAGAAGCCAAGAGGTCAGTGACACACAGTGACATTAAACACTAAAAAATTCTGGATCAATAAAAACATTAGTAACGAAAAATGACAGCAACAATTGAAAGCAGTAAGAAATAAATTAGTGATGAACATGTATGTATACATGTATGTATGTATGTATGTATATATGTATGTGTATGTATGTATGTATGTATGTATGTATGTATGTATGTACAGTATGTATGTATGTATGTACATGTATGTATGTATATGTATGTATGTATGTATGTATGTATGTATTCATGTATGTATGTATTATGTGTTATATGTATGTATGTGTGTATGCATGCATGCATGTATGTATGAATCTATGTATTTGTGTATAAGTAGATCTGGTGATGGTCCCCCAACCGCCTCCTCGGCAGAGACTTCCTCCCCAGGAGTGGGAGGCGATAGTCGTACGCCTGGTGTACGCCAGACCTGGGGAGATTTATGTCCACCGTCGGCGTCCTCTCCATTTACCCCACATCCCGGGGAGGGGAACCGATCTGTGCCGATAAACGACCCGATCATCGCTTGTTCCTTCCGGAATGGAGGGAAAGTGAGCGGGATGGATGGAGGGAGGGAGAGGAGGAAGAGGAGGGATGGAGAGGAAGGGAAGATGAATTGGGGACACGTACGATGAGGATAGAGAAGGGCTCAGTCAAAGAAGTAAAAAATTACCGGGCCATTATCGTCATAATCATGATCAGTTATCGAGGGGGGAATCTTTCCAGGCATCCACGCCATTCCGTAGACAGGAAACCCGTTATGGATAGTTTAAGGCAGTGCTTTTTCAGCCGGAGCGGCCCGGAACGGCGAGGGACCTTTTTCAGCTATTACAAATAATTTAGTTAATTTCATCAGCCAATAAAATAGATTAAACATTAGATACTTTAATTTAATTTAAGAGTTTTCAGTGTTATTGATATTGATATTATGAGATGAAAATATTACCATAAATAAAATATGCCGATATAACTGTTCTGAATTTGTTGAGTCCCGGAATTTTTCTAGAATAAAACACTGGCTGGCCAAGTGTGTGTGTGGGCCCGGCCACTGGTGACGATTCCAGTGTACTTTATATTGTTTTGCTAATTGATGTGATAGGCTCGCTGTCACGGCCACAGCATTCCAACCAGTAACGAGCCTGACAGGAGGGCGCTATAGAAGCGGACCGGAAGGGCTCTCCATCGTACCACCAGATGTGAAGGGGGTCATCGCGGTCAACTGGCAACGGTCGGAAAGACATCTACGCCCCGGCCGCAAGATAACGACTCCCCTCGGGCGTCATCACCGACAGGCGGTGAGAGGGAAACAGAGACGACCCGTAGAGAAGCAATTCGTCAGGGACGTTTCGATACGCCCGAGCTCAAAGGACAGACATTCTATTACCACGGCCGATGCGTCGTAAAAGAGATAAGCGAACGGTATATAAGGCCTTGTAAAACCGACCGCACGAGGACACTACGGGCGTTGGCAGGCTGTAACTGTAACATCATCGCGCTAAGTAAAATTGAATCAAGAGAACGTTCCAGCATTCAGCTTAGGCCAAGAACGCTTAGAAACGTTGGAAGTCGTCAGCTTACAATAATACGCCGAGTGTGCCTCGAGAGTTTGTTGTATATATCTCTGCCGTTATACTTTTATATTAAATATTATAAAAACCCTCGCTCTCACCGTTGTAATTTATCACGATCAGGGCCTTCTATCGCTAGGGTGCGCCAGGGTCGTGACATTACTGGTGTCAGAAGTGGGATTGAGGAATAAGTGTTGCAGTGTACAGTCAGCGACCGGCAGCCTTATTCGGACGGTGCAGGAACGGAGGGACCAACGCAGAGATACGAGTCGCGACGGGTCAACCGAGGATCGGAAGGTGCAGATTGCAGTCAGCCAACCAGCCAACCGAAGGTCGGAAGGACGAGTCGAAAGTGGTCAACCGAGGATCGGAAGGTGCAGATTGCAGTCAGCCAACCAGCCAACCGAGGAAGGACCAACGGAAGGTGCAGATTGCAGTCAGCCAACCAGCCAACCGTCGGAAGGACGAGTCGAAAGTGGTCAACCGAGGATCGGAAGGTGCAGATTGCAGTCAGCCAACCAGCCAACCGAAGGTCGGAAGGACGAGTCGAAAGTGGTCAACCGAGGATCGGAAGGTGCAGATTGCAGTCAGCCAACCAGCCAACCGAAGGTCGGAAGGACGAGTCGAAAGTGGTCAACCGAGGATCGGAAGGTGCAGATTGCAGTCAGCCAACCAGCCAACCGAAGGTCGGAAGGACGAGTCGAAAGTGGTCAACCGAGGATCGGAAGGTGCAGATTGCAGTCAGCCAACCAGCCAACCGAAGGTCGGAAAGACGAGTCGGACGCGGTCAACCGAGGATCGGAAGGACAAGTTGCAGGCAGTCAACCAGCCAACCGAAGGTCGGAAGGACGAATCGCAAGGGAACAACCGAAGGTCGGACAGACGAGGAGGCGACCGACATACACAGCTCAACAACGAACAAGCCAACCGGCCGACGAAAGGCACAAAACGGGTAGGACTCTTACGTTGTTGGCTGGTTTTATCTGTGTAATCGAGGGAGTGGCAATCACGGGCCGAGAGTTGGCTGCGGCGGGTGCCACTATAGTGACAGTATCGAATGAATTGATTGGCCTCCATTTGTGTCTTGCATTGACTACCAGCATACATTCTCAATTTATTCAAATGTTTTCTTCTAACATGGATGATCTCTCACCCGATAAGCAAGCGCTTATTAGGGAGCTGTCAAATGAGAGGCTAAGATCTTACTTACTTAAGAAAGGGTTGGAGGAGGAGAGCGTCTTCGCAATGGAGCGCTCTCAATTACTAGAAGAATGGGCGACCAAGGTCGTTGAAGGGCAAAGTAAGGAGCGCGAGGAAGGTATGGTAGCCCCACCAGGGTCTGTAACCATAGGAGCGGAACGCGACCTTGAGAGACTCAGGTGCGGGGTCGAAGTGAGGAAGTATGAGGAAGAGAAGAAGGCAAGAGAGGAGGAACGAGCGGAGAGGAGAGGAAGCGAAGCCAGACCAGAGGCGAGGGAGGGGCAGACAGACGAGGTCGTTTGCACTTCACTAACCCGTAGCGTTAAGAGAGAGGAGGAGCAGGGAAGCAAATGCGCATGCGCAGAGTCGCCACCAGAGGGCGAAGAGGTTATTATGGACATTGATAGCATAGCGGGCAAAACGAAGGTGACGGACCAACACGGAGGTGGTGATGGGCCCTCGTTCGTAATCATAGAGAGACCAGGCCCAGTATGTAATGATCGCGTGGCCGATGTAAACACACTAGGAGAAGGGCAGCGCAGCTGCGGGGCACTTAGACCCTGTTGGAAGTCAGCCCTGCGGGGATATAACCTTATTCGTCCCGGACATAGGAACGTCGCAGCCGACTTCTTGTCCCAGATTTGACAGAGGGGCGAGAAGGAGACCAGCCGCGACGGGGAGCCACCCTGTTGATGTATATAACTGTATATAACCTATGCATATGTTTATATTCTATGAATGCTGTCGTCCGGACGAGTGACACTGGAGCTGATCGATGTCATGGCTCGACGACCCACGACATCGTCTTTGGGAAGGGAGGTATGTCACGGCCACAGCATTCCAACCAGTAACGAGCCTGACAGGAGGGCGCTATAGAAGCGGACCGGAAGGGCTCTCCATCGTACCACCAGATGTGAAGGGGGTCATCGCGGTCAACTGGCAACGGTCGGAAAGACATCTACGCCCCGGCCGCAAGATAACGACTCCCCTCGGGCGTCATCACCGACAGGCGGTGAGAGGGAAACAGAGACGACCCGTAGAGAAGCAATTCGTCAGGGACGTTTCGATACGCCCGAGCTCAAAGGACAGACATTCTATTACCACGGCCGATGCGTCGTAAAAGAGATAAGCGAACGGTATATAAGGCCTTGTAAAACCGACCGCACGAGGACACTACGGGCGTTGGCAGGCTGTAACTGTAACATCATCGCGCTAAGTAAAATTGAATCAAGAGAACGTTCCAGCATTCAGCTTAGGCCGAGAACGCTTAGAAACGTTGGAAGTCGTCAGCTTACAATAATACGCCGAGTGTGCCTCGAGAGTTTGTTGTAGATATCTCTGCCGTTATACTTTTATATTAAATATTATAAAACCCCTCGCTCTCACCGTTGTAATATATCACGATCAGGGCCTTCTATCGCTATGGTGCGCCAGGGTCGTGACACTAGCTCTTTATGACAAGCAGCGTAGCATCATACAGACAGCATCATAGAAAGCGCCACTGATTTATTTTTCCTCTTTGACCGGGCTACAAGATTGGCCAAAAGTCCAATTACAATTACAATGACAAAATCCAGGTCCACATCCTCAGCTCAACGACCAGTCTGCTCGAAGCGACTACATCCCACCGTCACAGTCGGGCTTCTCTCCTTTACCAGGCTTAAGATTCCCGCCACTGCAGGACCCGAGCGCGCGAAAACACTTGCCGCCATGTCTCTGATCGATGGGTGGATGGATCGATGGATGGATGGATGGGAAGATGGAGGAGGCGGATGAATGGACTGTGGTCCGATCGTGATGCGCATTGCGGAAGGGCGCCTGGAAGATTGATGATTTTTCCAGTCCTGTGTTTAGTTGGGGACAGTCGCATCGGGAACGATAAGATATCATTTCGCCTTTCCGGTTACTGCTGGGAAGAGTGCGGGGAACAGCATTCCGGTAACTTCCACCAGGACGGTGCTCGCGTCTCAAAAACAGTTATTATTACAATTAGAAAAAAATAGATTTAGAAATATAATTGCAACTGTGTAATTATTAAAATGCTCATTTACTAGCAAACCGACATTCTAAAAGACCCACATACAATCAGCGATAGGTACTAACTAATTTTTTAGTTAGACTTTTTCAACTGAAATAAAAAAGTTTAACTGAAAGTTGGCCACTGATTTTGTATGATAACAAAGATCATTAGCGTCGCCCTCCTCCGTTATCCAGGCCTGGACCTGGCACTATCTGAATACGAACTGTTGCGTCGTTTTAAGAGGTGCAAATAATAATACTGTACTTATATGACGCTATCGACTCTTACGGGATCTGTTGCAGTTTGTCTTCCGTTGTCGTTCTGTGTCCTGGCTAGTAAGGTCTGCAGAGCATAATGATCTTGGCGCATCGTGTTTCTGGTTTCGACGAATCCAAAAACTCTTTCATTTTCATTATTGAGCTCTTAGCAGAAAGTAATTCGGTCAAGCAGATCGACAGTTGCTCTTTTCAATCGATCTGATCGATCTCCGTAGACCGATCACCGACATTCGGCTCCATTTTCGGTCAATTTCGGTCAGTTCGGCTCGGCCGAGTTCAGTTCGAATCGGTTACGTTCACGACGAATCAATTAGGCTCTATTCAGTTCAATTCGGATGTCTCCGGTTACAAATCGTCTCCATTGTCGTAGTCGTCGTCATCATCATTGTCATCGTCATCTTCATCAACATCATCATCACATCATCATCATCATAATCATCATCATAATCATCATCATCATCATCATCATCATCATCATCATCATCATTATCAACATCATCACCACCACCACCACCACCACCACCACCACCACCACCACCACCATCGTAATCATAATCATAATCGTAATCATCATCATCATCATCAGCGTCAGCGTCATCATTTTAGGTTGTTTCAGCAAACTCGGATCATTTCAGCTTACTTTGTTCACCTCGGTGCTTTCGGGGTGCTTCGACTCAGTTCGGGTCATTTCGGATCAGTTCGGTTTCTCAGCGCAGTTCGATCTATTTCTACTTAATTCTAGGCTGGGTCAATTCGACCTAGTTCTGGTCACTTCGACCTGCTAGGGTTACTTCGAATTATAGCTCGGGTCACTTCGGTCTAGCTCGGGTCACTTCGATCTAGCTCGGGTCACTTCGGCCTAGCTCGGGTCATTCGGCTTTGTTAAGGTCACTTGGGCCTTGTTAAGGTCACTTCGGCCTAGTTAAGGTCACTTCGCTCTAGTTAGGGTTACTTCGGCCTAATTATGGTCAATTCGACCTAGTTCTCTTCACATAGGCCTAGTTAGGGTTACTTTTACCTAGTTCGGATCACTTCGGCCTAGCTCGGGTCACTTCGGCCTAGTTAGGGTCACTTCGGCCTAAATAGAGTCACTTAGGCCTAGTTAAGGTCACTTCGGCTTAGTCTCACTTCGGTTGACATCGTCTGCCTTCGGTTCACTTCGTTTCACGCATAGGTTAAGTGTAGACCACTGAATTCATTCATTTCCAATCAGTTTCGTTCCTATTTCAAACGAAACGTCTTACTCTCTACAGTATAATTATAATGTTTTCTCACGCAACCGTTGTATTCTTCCGCGTGGTCACAGAAACAATGCTGTATAAACAACACCTAACCCTAATCGTAAACTACAATTTTCCAAAGGGCCACTTAGACCTAAGCACAGGGCGCCAGTTTATTCACGAGCGCTGTGTCGAGTCAGATGGGTCATCCAGAGCAAAAATGAAGTCGTTACACGGAGACCTACAATGAAGCACGTTACTGAGACAGGCGCTACATAAACTAATATCATACGTTACATTGCTATCTACACATCAGAGTTTTTTGGCGACTATAGGTTTCGTCGGGCGATATATAAATCACTCGCCTACTAGCACAGCAATACATGTGGAATCCATCGGCATGCCCCGGGATTTCCGGGTCGCATTAGCCGGGCGCCCTCTAGCGTTCGGGCGATCTTCCGCCGGAAGTGAGTCTGCGCATGCGCCCGGCGGCAGCCAGCCGCTTCCGGTTGAGATGCGCTTCCTTTGTTCGGGATTCCGGTACGGACTACTTTCAAGCGACGTTAATTTCTACGCGCAGCGTGACTTCGTGAAAAATCCGTCACATCCGCCGGTAATTTATCACAGAAAGGAAGCGACCGGAAGTATCGTAATCCGTGAGAAATTCGTCCATTTTGTGCTGAGTTCAACTGGTAAAACCGCACCGCGTACGAAAACTGGTCTTCCCATTGCATCAGGTGGGGTAAGAAGCAGCGTTATTTCATGAGGCATCGCTTTCAACGATAGTGGTTCAAGAGATTTAAATATTTTTCCGTGACACGTCAATATAATCTAATCTAATCTAATCTGATCTAATCCAATCTAATCTAATCTAATCTAATCTAATCTAATCTAATATAACCTTAGAACCTAATCTCACATGATATAATCTAATACAATCATTTTCCTTCTTTAGCGCAGTTCTGAAGCACAGAGCCTCAATAGATGGTCGCTTCATGTGAAACCAGTCAAAAGTCGTAGTCCATCTTGAAACCATTCAAAAGTCGTAACCCATCTTGAAACCAGTCAAAAGTCGTAACCCATTTTGAAACCAGTCAAAAGTCGTAACAAATCTTGAAACCAGTCAAAAGTCGTAACCCATCTTGAAACTAGTCAAAAGTCGTTACCCATCTTGAAACCAGTCAAAAGTCGTAACCCATCTTGAAACCAATCAAAAGTCGTAACCCATCTTGAAACCAGTCAAAAGTCGTAACCCATCTTAAAACCAGTCAAAAGTCTTCTTCACCAACTTGAAACCAGCCAAAAGTCGTAACCCATCTTGAAACCAGTCAAAAGTCTACTTCACCCATCTTGAAACCAGCCAAAAGTCGTAACCCATCTTGACACCAGACAAAAGTCGTAACCCATCTTAAAACCAGTCAAAAGTCGAAACCCATCTTGAAACCAGTCAAAAGTCTTCACCCATCTTGAAACCAGCCAAAAGTCGTAACCCATCTTGAAACCAGTCACAACTCTTCACCCATCTTGAAACCAGTCAAAAGTCGTAACCCATCTTAAAACCAGTCAAAAGTCGTAACCCATCTTAAAACCAGTCAAAAGTCGTAACCCATCTTGAAAAACCAGCCAAAAGTCGTAACCCATCTTGAAACCAATCAAAAGTCGTAACCCATCATGAAACCAGACAAAAAGTCGTGACCCACCAACGTCCACTCTAAATAAAATCCTACCCCACCCAATGCGCTTACCCTTCATCAAAAAACCTCTTTAAAATGTCGGCGACTCCATCCCCCGTTCAATCTCCCTGGATCTGGTTTGTCGGGTGCATCTATGTAGCATGGAAATTAATTTCTTTGAAATCCATATAATTCTGCTAATGGAGTCTTAAGCGTTGAGCTTGCGCTATCCGCCCACGTGAGAGCGCTATCTGGAAAACGAAGAAATGGAGAGAAATGAGGAAGCTGTCCATTCGATCCTGCGCCCTTCAGAAGAACAAGCTGCGATTACATCAGTTTTAATTTAGACTCGGATAACTGATATTATTTCTGTCTCGAAAAATAAATGAAGAAATTATTGGAGAGTCCACCGCTGTCGCTTTTGCCGTCGTCGTCATCATCATCATGGCTTTTGTCGTCATCATAATCATTACCGTCGTAATGAACTTCAGCGTCGCAATTGCCATCACCAAAACTACTGGTGATGCTGCTGCTGCTGCTGCTGCTTAAGCTGCTGCTGATAATAAATGCTACTGTTCTTATTATTATTATTGCTATTGTTATTATTATTATTATTATTATTATTATTATTATTATTATTATTATTATTATTATTATTATTACTACTACTACTACTACTACTACTACTATCTACTACTATTATTACTACTACTACTACTACTACTACTACTACTACTACTACTACTATTACTACTATTACTATCATACTATACTAATAATAACTATAATTATTATTATTATTATTATTTTATTATTATTATTATTATTATTATTATTATTATTATTATTATTATTATTATTATTATTATTATTATTATTATTATTATTACTATTATTATTATTACGATTTGCGTGATTATGGTAATCCTGTGGCCGTGGTATTATCGCTGGTTAATCACCTACTTACACGACCCTACACGTATATAACATTATGTTCGCTTTTTAAGCCGTGCATAATATTATCTCAGCCCACGTTCTCATCCCCATCAGAAATTTCTAATTATCCTCAAGCATGGGCGTCATTTCGGAGGGAACCAGAGGTAGCCGCACACCTGGTGGTGGTGGTGGTGGTGGTGGTGGTGGTGGTGGTGGTGGTGGTGGTGGTGGTGGTAGTGGTGGTGGTGGTGGTGGTGGTGAAGGTGAAGGCGAAGGTGAAGGTGAAGGTGAAGGTGAAGGTGTTGTTGTTTTTGTTGTTGTAGCCTACTAGTACAGTACTGGTACTAGTAGTAGTAGTATTGCTGTGATCATCATCATTACTATTAAATTTATTATTATCATTATTAATATTGTTGTTGTTGCTATAATTAGGCATAAGCGGAGCTGTAATTATCATTTAATAGTTCTGAAACGAAGCAAAACTTATTACCCCACCCCTTCTTTCTACACCAGATGTAGCCTACACCCCTGTTTTCAACTTAGTACGTGCAACATTTCTGTAACGCAGTGGCGCCGTTCCGTTCAAAACACAGGAGGGGATCGCTTCAAGTCTCATCAGGGAAGCCGTATATTGGAGATTAGTAATCCATTAGATAAGGCATGCAGGTAGAAATCCCAGACGTCACGGAAATATAGGTGTGGACGTGTTATTTTCATTACGCACTCGTTAGTCGCTACTATCCAATCACCAAGCATCAATCGATAGCGCAGAGAAATGACTTTAGGAGATAAGCGTATTTTTATCCATCTACTTTAACTTGCGGGAATCTTGATTGATTGATTGCTTGCTTGCTTGCTTGCTTGCTTGAGCCACAGGCTAAAAGTCAAATCGCGACGACTAGTTCGATCACTTACAATCATTCAATCGTCGTGAAACTTGGCAGACATGCATTTCATTCTATCAAAATTTCATCCCCAAAAAGGCTATTTATAGAATCGGGGACTCAACTTTTGAATCGGGGAATCCTATTTTCCGATTTTTTTTTGGCCAGCGTTGCCATTGGCTGCAACAGAAACGGGTGCGGTGCTTGATTAAGCGGACGCTATGTTGTAAAATGCTATATATTTGTAGAGGTAACTGCTTAATATGACGGGCAGTGTACTAGATGGATATAGTACTTTTGTTTTTACTATTGGTTCTTTTTTATTATTACTAATATTACGCAGTTATGAGGCGTCAGTATGTAATGACGAGGCATCAGTCGATGTCGCTGATCAATTCACCTAAGGATTATGATTTATTATTAGTAGAAATATTATTTGTTGTTGTTGTTACTGTTGTTGGTGTATTATTATTATTATTATTTTTTTGCCCGAGGTATCAATGATCCATCAGGCGATCCAAACAATATCCGGAGATGTTACTGATGGTGATCTGGAACGGCAACTCACTCGGCAGTGTCTGGTTGGGCAAAGGTACCTCGGAAGGCAACAGCTTATTATTATTATTATTATTATTATTATTATTATTATTATTATTATTATTATTATTATTATTATTATTATTATTATTATTATTATTATTATTATATTTATTATTATTATTATTATTATTATTATTATTATTATTATTTTTATTATTATTATTATTATTATTATAATGCATTTACTAATTTACTAAGCTCAATATCTAATGACAAGTCATTTATTATTAGGGTGCTTTACTCTTGACCAATCACCGTACAATCAGTTTGTAAACAATAGAAATTAAAATGTAACATTTGAGATTATAGGTCATTGTAGAACGTAAACCAAATTAATGCGGTTAGAAATTGGTGCAATAAAGGATATACTTATTTACTTACTTAACTCACTTTTTGATATATTTAATTACTATTTTGGGGCGCGGTGGTGTAGGGTTTATTTTCGGTGCCTTGCAGCCCGAGGGTTGCGGGTTCGAATCCACCTCAAGCCGCACGCGTATATAGGGACCCTGGGCAAGTCCTTCACTCGCAGTTGCTACTTGCTCATGCGCTTCAGCGTGAAACTCCGATTCAGTGTCCGCGCTGTAGTCGGGAGCGCCTCTGAGTAGAAATCTTGAAGGGGCGCTATATAAATATCTGTAAATGATTGAATGATTGAATGAATGACGAACTTAATTTTCAGTGAAAGACTTTCTCAAGGTCTCCACACAGTAACCGTCTCAGCGTTGGTAGCTCGAACTCGTACTCTCCGTGTTACAAAGCTAATCGGCAACGGCGTCGTCTACCCTCGGCCCCATACGTATCGACACCTATCATGCTGGAACCGCGCACCTAGATTCCTCTGACATTTACGGCGTATTACCCTGGCCGCACGCACATGCCTGAAAATCGTGCACGCGTGATCTGACTCATCTGAGCTTCTCTGAGACTCGGCTAATGACATCAATCCGAAACGTGAAAACGTTGCAAATTTCGCCGACTGTTAATAATTGTGATAATAGCTCCAAATCATGCGCTCAGTCGTATCAGCTAGCTAAATGCGACCTTTACCAGTCGCGGCATCTGTATGTTTGTCTATCTATCTCTGTCTGTCTCTGTCTCTGTCTCTGTCTCTGTCTCTGTCTCTGTCTCTGTCTCTCTGTCTCTGTCTGTCTGTCTGTCTCTCTGTCTGTCTGTCTGTCTCTCTCTCTCTCTCTCTCTCTCTCTCTCTCTCTCTCTCTCTCTCTCTCTCTCTCTCTCTCTCTCTCTATCTATCTATCTATCTATCTATGGGATATATGCCAAATTTAAAATCCTGACCTTAGCGTCGAATAAAGAGTTACTTTTCTGTGTTCTATTCCGCCTTTGTCACCTTCTTCATCCTTCTCTTTCACCGTCTTCATCGTTCATTCTAACCATGTTCCTTGTTAATTAACTTACGAAGGAAAAGGTAAAAAACAAGAACTAGAACAAGAAGACACGACCACCAATATCACCGTCTTCACCTCTTCCACCGCCGCCATCACACCAAACAAGACCACTATCACAATACCACCACCACTACCACCACCACCAAGACCAACACCACCATGAATGCCACCACCTCCACCTTCACCTCCACCACTACCAACACAACCACCACCACCAAGAGAAACACCACCCTGACCAGGCTTGGACCTGGCACTGTCTGAGTACGAACTGTTGCGGAGTTTAGAGAGGTGCAATTATATTGTATATTGGTCGTAAGGATGTTGCTCCATTACCACCACCACCATGCATTTGTCTCTCAGGCTCCCAACCAAAATGCGACGTATCTTCTTTGGTGTGGCAATCTATCTGGCTCTCCACCATTCGTCGCCTCTTTCCAGCGCAAACCGGAAGACGATCTAGGAAGACCTGGACTGCCACCGGAACCGACTCCGTCAGCCATTTCCGCTCTAACTCCATCAGGTCACGTGTCTCTCGCGTCGGACTCAAATCCGTTTAGGTCCGGGGGGATTCGTGTCCATGGGATGGTGAAGAGGAACACCGGATAACTTTATTGGATAATGATTACTTATTAAATAATCATATACTCACTTACTAGATAATTCATTTACATTTATTTATATTTAAAAAATTTCCCAACAGCTGCAACAAAGCAACAACAACTAGCGTCTTCCCTCTCAGACACGTACAACCCAGCATGCATAGTCTCGTTCACGGTCGACGGTTAACCCTCCGTGTCCGAAATCCCAGTTCCTCGTTGCACCTCGATCGCGACAAATCCCAGCCATATAATAATCACAATGGCAAACAAGATTCGAACTCACGACTTCGTGGATAAGCGCAGCTCACGGCCCAATCACTGCAGATCGATCGAGCTGATTGATTACCTGATCGAACCGTTTCCCCCGAATTTGGCTAAATCGATTTTTCGTCGATCCGTGGTTGACCGTCGTAAAATTACATTAGAAGATATTGTTCCGTTGGTGGCGTAACGGTAAAGATGGTATGGGTAGAGCGCGGGTCAAGTTTGGGGCATTTGTCGTGATGGATGGATGGGGTGGGCGGACGAGTGGGTGCAGTGGGTGGGTCTGTATCGGTCTGCACAGCCGCATTAAGGGGGTGCTAAGGGTGCGGCCCTGGGTGGGTGAACTGATCAGGATGAATATGACTGGGTAGCTGGCATAATACTTGTAGAGGCGCTATATAAATTCCCATAATAAACGAATGAATGTATGACTTAATATATATATCATAATGCACAAACGGCCAGCGATCGCTATGGAGTGACTATGTTTTTAGGGATCATGATCCATTTAAGCTCCCCTCTCATAATCCAATAAGTAAGCAAGTTAGTAGAAATAATGAGATTCAGGTTTTTTGAACGATAGCGACGCCTGTTAAAGGGTTTTTAGACTAAGAAATACCGTCTTGGTTTAGACAGAGTCAGCAATTTGTCGTCGTCATTCAATTTACAACACTTCGTGGGGCCCGATAGCGCATTGGATAACATATGGCGTAGAGAGCGAGAGGTACCGAGTTCGAGTCCCGTAGGGCGGATTATGCTTTGTAGGCTGCTATTAGCGCCGTGTATTGCAGGCTGTCTGTTCTGTTAGTAGTTAGCGTGGGATGCGGTGGTGTAGAGGTATGTTCGGTGTCTTGCAGCCGGAGGGTTGCGGGTTCGAATCCACCTCAAGCCGCCGCGTAGGGACCCTGGGCAAGTCCTTCACTGCAATTGCTCATGCGCTTCGGCGTGAAACTCCGATTCAGTGTCCGTGCTGTATTCGGGAGCGCCTCTGAGTAGAAATCTTGAAGAGGCGCTATATAAATATCCAAGACCGTATATAGATACTAGCATGAGGGCACACATTAATAATATAAACGCACAGAAATCTCTATGCGTCCATCTGTCGTGTAACGCTGTTTCGCAAGAGATCATCTTTGTGTGACGTCACAATATTATTGTGACGTCACACATATAACTTCGCTTTCAATTATTGCCACACGGACGGACGGAAGGACGAACGGACAGACGGAGGTAGGGAGGGAGAGGGAGAAGACTTATGTCAATCATATATATATATATATATATATTCGTTTATTCAACAATCCGGTTGACACACCGCAACCGGTTACCGTGTACAATTATGCAATTCACAAGACACAAATCTTAACTACTAACAGAACAGACAGCCTACAAACACAAAGCATATCCGCCTCAACGGGGGCTCGAACTCGGTACCTCTCGGTCTCTCTTTGCCAGATGTTATCCAATGCGCCACGGCCCCCCCCATAGCACGAGAAGACGCAACTCTTGACAATTTCAAATTGGATTTTAACCGTCTTAGGACAGGCCAACATCTAGTAGGCTAATAATATTATTTAACCCTGCGACTACCGCTGGTTTCAAAATGACCCCATAGGTAGTTTGCATTAGTGCTGCTCTGTCACCCCCATAAGAGATATCTCAACGAAATTTTATGACTTTAAAGGTATTCCTGTTTTGCACAAAATTCAAAGTTTTATTTTACACTTTCTAACACCAGGTGGCGCAGGTATTCAATTTATACACTGAGTACCAGTGGGGTCGTTTTTGACCCCAGTGTAAACTGATTAATTCTGGCATATGTAAAAATAACAAAATACATTTTTATTGAGCTAACATTTTTATTTTAGAACTATTTTCAACAAAGATAAACTATTATAAATTGTTTACATGGTATATTTATTGCAAAAATGATGACAATCCGCTAACAGGTGTCCAACTAGTTATGTGAAAACCAATTATATAAGAAACTGAAGTGGATAAATAAGAAAGATAGTGCCATCTATGGTGAAACGTGGATTGATATTTCGGACAAGTCAAGAAATGAAGCAGTGCAGCAGTTGCAGAGTTTAGAGTTTAGACGCTGTTTCAGCGACAGCATGACTAGAAATCGGTTGCAGAAAATATCACGTTCGCTTAGATTTGACGATGCGGTGCGCAGAAGAGAACGTCAATATCCTAAACAACTTGCAACTATTAGAACAATATTTGACAAGTGGACAAAATCATTAGAAAGTGATAAGAATTCCAACATAATCTGTGCCGCCTGTAAGCACAATGAGGTCGTTTTTGCCGAGTATACCTGTATAAACTTCAAACAGTAACGGTAATGACGGAAAATTGTCCATATTAGTTTTGAACATTGAACACTCGGTCACTTTGAACACTAATCTGTAACTATTAAATTAAAATTTCATTCATTTCAACAGCCTATATATGTTCAAAATACTTTACTAATAATTGTTTTCATGGCAATAAATAAAATGCAAAAAACAAATAACTTATTGTAAAAATTGTGTTGGGGTCATTTTTGACCCCACTGGTACTCAGTGTAAAATAAAATTCCGGTAATCTGAGGGTTAAGTGTTATAATAATGCATTACACTGTTTTAACTTATTATTTCTGGCGCTCCTGAATTGATGCTTTGATTGGGGAAACATAAATTGTGGAAGGACCACAACTCAGTTGCCAACCAACACAGTTCCTAATAGGCCTAGATATGATTAGAACCACGTGCTTGCCTTTTCGCCTGCGGATTGGTTCGAGCGGTCGCCTTGCAACAAGGCGAGTACGGATTCGATTCTCCTCCCCTCAGGCTGTTACTACGTGTGCAGGGACCTTGAGCAAGTCCTTCACTCACAATTGCTCAGCGCCATCGAGTTATGCTTCGTCATTAGGCAGCCGCCCGAAGGGTGCTATGTAGGATCTTTACTGCGGGTGGCTCCGTCGCAATATAAACGTGGAGTACAATACAATACAATACAATACAACACATCACAATACAACTGGGGCGCGGTGGTTTGGGGTATGTTCGGTGCCTTGCAGCTGGAGGGTTGCGGGTTCGAATCCACCTCAAAGCCGTCGCGTAGGGACCCTGGGCAAGTCCTTCACTCGCAATTGCTCATGCGCTTCGGCGTGAAACTCCGATTCAGCGTCCGCGCTGTAGTCGGGAGCGCCTCTGGAGGCTCTGAATGGGAAATCTGGTAGGGGCGCTATAACAAGTGTTCAAATACAATACAATACGACCCTGGACAGAGGAGACTGAAATGCAGAGGCACCTGTGTAACATGATGGCGCTGAGCGACTAGAACAATTACTGACATTGCCATACATAATTCGTGACAGTTAAGTAAAGTTATGTAGGAATATCTAATGTATGAATTTATTTGCATAATAATGCAGGAGAAGAGAGGGTGGAGTTACGCGATTAATATAAGTATATAAATATATACATGCCATTTTGGTGTGGTAGACATCAGTTTATATGTTGGTCCAATGTCACAGCAGAAAATTAAAGGTAGCCCCCTACGAAATGATCGTACCTATACGCGTCCAAGGGTATTGCAGAGTTGGTAACCTTCCAATGAGGTTATAACTCTATGGGAATATGCTTACCCGCCTAAAGACTTCTACTGCAAGACTTAAACAGTGCAAATTCTATTTGCATGCTCTGATGCCTATAGGGTCGCTCTTGAATTAGACCATTTTGAATGAACTTGAATGAAAATTGCAAAAGAAATTAGAGGTTTGATTAGTGAAAGACAATACAATTTCATGAAATTTTACTCTGTTATATGCCTGTTTAGACATCTGAAAGCCCATCTTGTCATCGCTGTTTGGTTGAGTTGGATTGGATTGGATCCACAGTTTAACTGCAGCTTATGACAACATAGGCCGTTGCCGCCGACAAAGATTATTTTTGGCATATTAAAACTAGACAGTGGCATTAGGCCTAGCAAGTTATACGCCTAAAATATTTTGAGTGTGGCTTAAATGGAATTTAAGCAGAAAATTAAAGGCAGCCCGTACGCTAATAACCGTCCAAGGTTGTCAGCTGCGGTCCAAAATATTATTGTTTCTGAACCCGCTTAGTTCGGCTAATACGATGCGCTTCAATATATGGGACCCAATATTTGTTTATTAAATTACGCTATTAAAGACGCTAGGGCCTGATTTTATAAGGCATCATTTCATTACAAAAGAAACACAGCTATGGTCTCTATGGCACGGTATTTGACGTCATTGTTATTTTCTATGGCAACGTTAATTGACGTCATAGTCAATTAGTAGTCATTTATGAAAGAAAACTAGACAAATGATTATGCAAGCAATCAGATGAGTAATAAAATCTGGTTTATTTGAGATGCTTTGATTCACTTAGTTGGTGAAAGACCTATTTAAATCACTAATAATTAGAACTAAATACTATTTCACCCTTGTTGTAACAAACAAGAATTGCATTAGACTAGTGAGGATATTGCCCATGTCAGTCGCCAAGATGGCCGTTTTCGTTTATGGCTTCATTTTGATAGACTAGAAGCTCTGTTAATTTTTCAATGAAATAATCTGTTACTGCCATTGTTGATAAGGAAATCTCTTCCACTGACTTGGATTTACCTATTATATGGCATGCAGGTCCGCACATATTGGCCACCGATAATGGCGTGTTTCAGCAAAGGCGTAACTTTGCTACACTAAAGTAGAGGTGACCAAAACCCAGGGGTGGACTGGGCCGCCGGGACACCGGGAAGATTCCCGGTGGGCCGCCAGGACCGGTGATATAATAATTTAATCAATTTAGTACAGATGATACAGGTTTTTTTACAAAAAATTGCGGCATCGGTTAACCGGTTTTTAGTTTCGGTTAACCGGTTTGTAAATTAACTGAAAAAGAGCAATGCATACTTACTTACCTACAGTGCTCCGTACAGCCAGCGGCCGCCATGTTAGATAAGAATTTACATCTTCCATTCTACTTCCGGCGTCTTCCACTGAGTTTGTTTTGATAAAATTTCTTTTAAATTTGTTAGTTAGTAATAAGTAATATTAATTAAATAAGATATGTTACGGTTATGAGTGATATAAATCCGAAACGTAAATGTAAAGGTGGTGCGGAGAAAGTAAGAGATAAGAAACTAAAGATTCTTGGTAAAGATGGAGCTAAATGCCGAAATCTAGTCGATTTATTTAAAGCCACTCCAATTCAAACTGAAGACACCAGCTCTCAACAAACACCTTCTGCAAGTAAACAACCCGACACAAATCGAAACGATGAAAACAATCAGCATTCGGTCCAATCAGTCGTGCCAACAAACTTTATTCCCACCTTACATTTAGAAAATGTTACGGAGCCGTCGGAGTTAACTGACAACACAACGCTGGCAGTGAGTCCGAATAAATTGATTTATAACTTGAGTTGACGCATTCTTAATATTTTATATATAATTATAAATTATATATGCGATTTATCGTTTTTTGTTATTGCATAATGTAATTTGTAAAGTGACCCATGACTTTGGAGGTCACTGGCCCTCGGGTATGCATGAAAAAATGCACAAAGAAAATAAAAGTCATGAAGTTAGGGCCGCTTTTTGTTTTTTTCCCGGGCCGCTTGAACTCCCCAGTCCACCCCTGCCAAAACCCCAAACCCCCTTCCCTCCCTTCTCCATACCTTCCCCTAATTTTCTTCCCCTATATACGTGTATGCTTTGTCTGCCACTGAAAGGTCACTCGCAGATTGCAGCGTGCATGTAGGCCTATGCTTGCATTCTGTTTGAGAACTGTTAAATTAATGTTGACGACACTGAGACCACGGTGGAGTTAAACGACGGGAGATCGGGAGTAGGGAATGCCAACCCGAAGCATTTTTTCGAAACCCGGGTTTCGGGTTTTACGGCCGTAAAAACCCGGGTAACCCGGGTTTGGACGGGTTTACAAATTTTAGATGATAAATATTATTACTGCACTATTTCTTGCGATAAGAACAACGTCGTTGTATGCAGCTACAAGTCCAGAATTCTCCAACAGTCAAGATTTGCACACGGTGTCGTTAGACTGAAACTACCAATGCATAGATCGTCGAAAGAAGTTATCCGAAAATGAACTCCTTCTTCTCTCTCCTCTGTCAGAGGTGCGCCAACGATGAGTTCTTAACATGACGTCTCCAGATCGTTCTGTCTATGATTTTATCAAAGGCATTCTTCATATTTATGTTTTGTGCCCTCAGATCCTCCCTTTTATTGTCCATCCAGGTCTTTGTTTGTCTTCCTCGACTTCGTGTTCCCAGTGGCGGCGCCAGGGAGGCTAGGGAATGCTTAGTCCCCCCCCTAACTGCGGGCTCAGCCCCCCCAATTCAGAGGGCTTTATGAATTTTGTGAGCTGTAAAAAAGGTCATCGGGAAAAAAATTACCCGTGACTTGCGGATATTTTTGAGCTTTTAGCCCCAAATCTGGAAATCCTGCCCGCCGCTGCGTGTTCCCTCCACATGTCCGTATGAAGCCTTTTGTCGTCCATTCTTGTCACATTCCTGGCCATGTGAAAATGAACTGAAACACCTTAAAAATGTTAAAGGCAACACAGTCTTTGATGCCATAGCATATCGTCAAACATTTGACTACATTGGATGAATAGAGCCAACTGGATAGATGGATATATATATATAAAATTATATATATATATATATATATATAATCCTTCAAAAGAAGGCAATTAGACTAATTCAGGGAGCCCGTAAAGACGCTCATACAGCCCCATTTTTAGGGACTTGAACCTGCTAAACTTAACACATGATACGAAGTCTGCAAATAGGAGAATTTATCTATCGCTACGAACACAATTTACTATACTCACGTCATTTGCAGGGTACTTCACTCTCGGCTCTCAGATTCATGATCACTTTACAAGGAGGGCTGCATCTTACCGTCCAGCAAAAGCACGGGCTAATACTAGAAAATTTAGCATTAGAGCCGCAGGACCATTATTTTGGAACAGTATCCCATATGAAATTCGTTCTTCTAAAACCCGACATGAATTTAAAAAGAAACTACGCTTCTTTCTCATGGGCGCACACCAATTGACATTATGAGGAACTATTATTCTGAAAGTTTAGGCACATACAAACTTTAGCTTATAGGCTACCTGTTGCACGACACACCGGTCCTCGAGTTATTTAGTTAAGTTGTATTAGATAAGTTTAGTTAAGTTACCCGATGTACGACTTTCGTCTCCTTTGTTCTTTTATGAAAAATAAATAAAATAAGATGTTGGCCTTCCTAGCCCAGCCTTCTTTCGAACCTTTGCTACTTGACGCAGCTGGGTGTCTCCAACCAGCGGGATGTCAATCCCTTAGGAGCCTCCCATTGCTCCCATTAATAACTACTCCCTCGATGCTGTTAAAATAACTGTTATGTGCCTTTTCTGTTCTTTGGTACAATTACGCTGTTATGGATTAGCACAAATGTATGTATTTTATGAGTTGTTATAGGTTGCAATTTATATTCATTGATTGATATATATATATTAGGGTGGTCCTTAGCAACATGGGAAAAGATTTTTCAAATATTTTACTGGTCCCACCCTCTCATCTGATACTCCTCCAGTAGAAACTTATAGCTGCCAAAAATGGTTGTGATTGGTGCACATTTAGGGTATGCTCAATCCACTTCATTGTGATGCTATACAAAAGTATAGGCTAACTATGCGAAATTGCCAATGGTTTAAAAAGTGTCTATCCCAATAAGTACTTTGGGTTCAAGGCTAAAGAATATACTATATACTCAGATGTAAAGTGCATTCTATTTAATTTTTTTATATCTTTGTCTTTTCATTGCTGAAATAGCTTAATAATTGATAATTAGAACCCTTTTGATAATGAATAACTAACTATTAACTACGATACTCCATTGGAAATGCATTGCAACTTGTAAGATATTTTAACCATTACAATGCAATGGGTTGTAGGTGGCAATAAATAGCGAGTTGATGTGACGTCGTATATCAAGTTGATGCAGTCGTACAACAAACAAATTAATGAATATGTTAAACAAGGAGGGTTTAAAAACTCCCCTGTCTCACACCAGATGCCACTGAAAAGCAGTATAAAAAGCAGCTGCCCCAGCGCAGTTTAACGAGTTGTTTGCTATATCAGTTTTCTGAGATAGAGACTACAGGAGACGAGAAAGTGGACCGATTACCAGTCATTTTTCCAGGATCTGGCATTGAAACAACTCCTGTCTGTAACGAGGCTGTCTTCCTGAACCGGTCAGGCAATGGCACATGCAATGATTGAGGGCGTTAAGGATTGCATCGAAGGACTCTGTTTTGACACAACTTTCAGCAACATATATAGGACGAAAGAAAGGAGCTTGTGTTTTGGTAGAGAAGCTGCTGGAGATAAAAATGCTCTACTTGGCATGCAAGCATCATACCCATGAAATTCTTTTGGAGGAAGCCTTCAGCACCACAGTGGCCCACTGTTGATGTCACAGATTACAAGCCTGGCGTGGAAGTTCCGGTCCCTGCAGATGCACTCTGTCTTATTTCGGCTGAGGTCATGGACTTTCCACCTCCCAGAGTTTCCTTCATGAAACCGGGTGCCAACGCCCGTACCCGATTCATGACAAGATTAATAAATACGATCTTCGTGTTCAGAGATTCAGCCTTCAAACTGACGACACGAGAAGCACAAGATCTTGAACATTTCTGCGTCTTTGGTGTCGGGGTGTATCCCTGCTACCCATTGCAGCTCCTACTAGTGATTTGAAACAATTGAAACTACTCACGACATTTGACTCGCCAGCATCCAAGAGTGTTCTGAAGTAGTGTGGGCAGCTTTGGTATTTAAATAGCTGATAGCATAAACCTTCTTTGACCAATGTAGTCGAGTAAGAACAATGGTGGAAGGACTAAGTCAGGAAGGAAAGGAGGATCCTCCGAACCTCATTTCTCTGGCCAGTCCAAAATTCCAGAATTAAGACTATGTGATTTGTGCCCGCAAACACGCGTGATTTCTTCAAGAATCTTGACTGCCAGATTCTTTCCTGGAAGTCAATCCGGAGGTCTTGCTGACAAATCCAGACTATCCTCAAGCAGAGGATGGTGTTAGAGCTTCGTTCAGAGCATGATTTTTCTATAAAATTGACCTTTTTGTCCTCAAAATAACTTTTGATCGTCTACATTTGTTTGGTCTCATTGTTTCTTATCACAGGTAGCCCTCATCAAGACGAGAAATACAAGAAAGAATTAACCAATTTCAACAATTATTGCCTGAGATCTGATCATTTTTCTTCGATTTTTTTAATAGATTTTGTTTCTTATGACCTTAAAATGACCTTGAATGACCTTGAATTTAGTATCTATATTTTATCCAAATATAGCTCTCACTAGTCAAACAAACAGTAAAAAGTTCATCCAAGTTCGACTCCTCGTTAATTTTTTGTGATAAAAAGAGTAAATCGACAGTGGACCCAAGTCCCAAGACAAAAGCATGGGCGCCTTCAGTTCTGGGAGTTTAAGTAGGGTATGTTCGGGGGCTTTGAGGGACCTCAGGATAACATTTTAAAATTCTGTTACAAATATTTCTAGACAATATATGAATAGAATAATGGGAAAAAATAGGGAACGGTTGGTTTCTGCAATGTATAATTTCTCTGGACACCCCTACTGCACTCGAATGATTTATCATATCAAATCGGAAGCCTTTTCTTTGTGCGATTGCAGGAAATAAGCAAAAATTTCAAGTGGATTGAGCATACCCTAAACATTGACCAATATTAAAGAAATTTTATACCAATTAGTTTCTACCAAGGGAGAACCTATTTGGAGGGTGGGACGGTGGAATTTTGAGAGTTTAAAAATAAGGACCACCCTAATATATATATATACAGTGGATTGAAGTGACTATCTCCATGCATAAGGTAAAGTAGAGTCTATGTTGATGGCCAGCCAACCACAAGATGTCGTTAAACATCTAAAACTGCTACTAATTGCTGGCTTAACTCCTCCACTGTCCGTACTCTTTTAGTACCAGTTTGGAGCCCGAATGAAAGAGGCGGCGGCGATAATCATCTTTGTCGTGACACATGTCTGCAATGATCCTTATATAATACCTGGGATACGCGATTTTAAGGTGTGTAAGAAGATCCTATCATTATCAGTTGTAATCACTGTTGAAGGGCATCTTGCCGTTGACCTCTGACGTTACCTCCTTCTTTATCCAGCTGCGGACTGGCACCACCCGTACAGTGGCGGACGCTACGACATCTTGCGGCTGTCTTAGAGGAATTAAATGAGTGATTATTCGTCCTGAAATTCAATTCACTTAAAGAATTTAACGATAACTTATAGCATGAAAGGAGCATAATACAACGTATTTACAGTAGGAGTTCCTTTATAACGAGTGCGTCAATTACAAAGATGATTTGCACCACCCTCTTTCTTTTTACAGGCTTACAGTTGTTTGATGGCCACGTGTTGAGCGCTTCTGAGAGACTCTCAAGTGGCGCTTTATAAATGTTTTGTTACATTACATTTGGCACTGCCAGAGGACGGGCAGTGGCGTTTTCTATTTTCATTTTCTAATATATTTTATTTGCGTCATATTTTCTTTATAGTATATAAGACACTTTGATCTAAACCAAAACGTCTAAATGCGGCACCGAAATCACTCCACATAATTTACGTGGATCCACAGTTTAACAGCAGCTTATGACAACATAGTCCGTTTCCGCCGACAAAGATTATTTTTGGCATATTGCAGCTCTTTTTAAAATACGATACGAAGCTAATATTATTATATTATATAAATATGAAACTTTGAGGTGTCTAAGGATAGCATTAAACTCTGGATAAGTAAGTAAGTATATTCTTTATTGAACCAGTTGCAATCCGCATTCTGGAGTACATACATCATATATAATAAACAATAAACAATCAATAGTCAATATGAATAAAGCATTCTAACTATAAAAGTTTTTTTCATATTATGATTAGCTAAAGGTAAAACACGGTCATGTGACCGGGGTCGAAGGGAATAGGCCAACAGCTTTTTTGGAGGAAGAAATCTATGGATAGGTCTAAGGAGTGCGTAAAATACTGGAAATAGGCGACATCTTACGGCTGACGTCGACCTTACATTACATTACTGCATTCCAAAAATAGTAAAAATGGTCATTGCATTTTGTGTCCTTCCAGATCCTTTTCTAAGATATTACAATGGTTCGTAATCGTAATCGTAATCTTCGAATTTATTCAGCGCCAAAACACTAAGTTATGAGAACGATTGGAATTAGTTGATTCCCGGTCAAATTAAACTAGTGTCCATTGAGAGCGACAAAATCATTGGGGGATTTGGCTGTCAGTCCTAAGTCCGGTGTTGAAATCCCCGACGGGGTCATAAGCATGTTATGGAATTTCGAATCCACTGACGCCCCATACACAACTACGCCATAATGCAAACACTGATCGTACACTGGAGCGCCTCTGAATGGGAAATCTGGTAGGGGCGCTATAACAAGTGTTCAAATACAATACAATACAATACTGTCAGTGAGAAGATGAAGCGACGAGGGAGACGAATGGCCACCCAGTCTCATATGTCGTGGGAAAGAAAATCATGTGCTAATGCTTCACACTAATGGCTGACTCTCGATATTAGCGTCATGCGTCGCTCTCAACGGACACCTTTATATCAAGTTGAACCTATATATATATATATTTTATATTATATTCATTAATATTTGATTGGTCTTTTACTAAGACATTGTTATTATGCAATTATATACTGTGTTGCAATGTAAAAGAGTACTTTTAACAATTATAATACATGTATGCTTTGTTGGTTAATGGAATTTTTATTATGTATGTTAGATTCATGAACAGTTTAAAAGAATAAGCCTACTTTAAACAATTATAATACATGTATACTTCTTTGGTTAATGAACATTTTTATTATAGTGTTTTTGTAAGATACATGAACAGTTTAAAAGAATACCTTAATCAATTATAATACATGTATGCTTTGTTAGTTAATGAAATTTGTCAGTATATAATAATCATAGATAGTATGAGATGAACTACTTTATGTTGCAAAAATATTGAATATTAGTGAAATTGTAAAGCTACGTCTGACACCTTTGATGGTGTCGTTCGGATGCTATAAGTTTCTGGTTATGATTGTATTGTATATTTTCTGCATTGTCGTCAACGGCCTTTGATGTCATAAAACGACGTTAAACTGTGGTTGTAATAATAAGAAAATTATAAACATTACTTATTGGTTAATGAATATTCATGTTACAATATTGCTAACATTCAACTTTAGTTCTTCAATATTGCACAATGGTATGGCTTGGTTAATGTACATGAACAGTTTAAAGGAATACCTTAATCAATTATAATACATGTATGATTTGTTAGTTAATGAAAAATGTCAGGACATAATGATCACAGACAGTATGAGATGAAATACTTTATGTTTCAAAAATATTGAATATTATAGTGAAATTGTAAAGCTCCGTTTGACACCTTTAATGGTGTCGTTCGGATGCTATAAGTTTATGGTTCTGATTGTATTGTATATTTTCCGTATTGTCGTCAACAGCCTTTGATGTCATAAGACGACGTTAAACTGTGGTGAAATGAAATCATTAGTTTAATTTTTTTAAGAGCTGTAATATGCCAAAACTAATCTTTGCCGGCGGCAACGGCCTATGTTGTCATAAGCTGCTGGGAAACCATTAGTTTAATTTGGTCGGTAACAGTTAACTTAAAATTATGTCGGCAACCACAGGATTTCGCTGCACACTAAACCTACGACCCAAATTATGCTCAGGTAAGACACCTTTAAATCGGGAATTACATAATGTATTATATATTATATATTATATACTATATATTATAAGAGCTGTAATATGCCAAAAACTAATCTTTGTCGGCGGCAACGGCCTATGTTGTCATAAGCTGCCGTTAAACTGTGGACACACACTATATATTATATATTTAGTTCAAACAATTGATTGATGGTGTAGATTGATGGCGTACACATGACATTGTTCTTTTGTTCATAGAACATAGAAATACTAAAATCTTATAAAATAAAATTTAATTATCGATCAGTTTAATACAAAATTGGTGTAATAAAAATGGTTTTAATATATTTATTAATAAAACGACTGGGATCATCTTTTCCAAAGAAATTATTTATCAAGGATTTCTTCAAAGATTGTTCAAAAACAAATTGAGATGGAAAATTAGGTTACATTCTTTGGGAGTAATTGTTGAAAGTAGAATTAGTTGGAATACACACATTGATTGAAAAATGTAAAAAGAGGTTCAACCTTATCAATCAATCAATCAATCAATCAATGAAACTTAATATAGCGCCCCTTCAAGATATCTACTCAGAGGCGCTCAAGAGCTACAAGAGCTTATAAGAGCTACAAGTGGCTATGTTTGGGTAGCATGTGAAAAAACTCTCCGAACCATATATAGAGCGCTACTCAGGTCTATTTTTAAAGTATGGCGATGTTGCTTATTCTTCAGCCTGTAAGTCTCACCCGCATAAACTTTCCTGTATCCAAACTTTGGCGCTTAGATTATGCTGTGAAGCCCCAAAGAGTACTGCAGCATCAGCATTTCAAAATGAATTTCGAGAATTACCACTTCATTTAAGGCGACTCCAAAATTCAATAAAATATGGGACTACAAAGTTGGGTAGTAAATTTCACCTCTTTACAAGTGTCATGGAAAACGGAAGTGGCGGAGTTCGAAACTTGTGACTGCCCAGACTGTTGGCGTCGATTTTACTTGAATACAGCGGTTATTGCTGTTTGTTTATTTGCTGTTTGTTTATTTGCTGTTTGTTTATTTGCTGTTTGTTTATTTGCTGTTTAACGACATTGTGTCATAGCAAAGATTATTGGTGTCGCCCTCCTTGTTTATCTAGGTTTGAGACTAGCACTACCAGAGTACGAGCAGTGTTGGAATTATGAAAGCGGTTAGTGAAACAGTAGTAGTAGTTCAGTTTAACGACACTGTGTGATAACAAAGATCATTTTCCCTGTTTTGGACTGGCACTACCAGAGCTTCTCATTTGAAAATAGCAGGCGATTGAAAAATCGATCGCGCTGGATTGAGTAGGCGATCGATGCGCGATCGACCTCGGGACCTTTTGTGTACCGCGAATTTTGTGCCTCGCGTATTCGTATAGCTGCATATTATATGGTTCTCCATTAACTACTAGAGTGCACGTAACACTTATAAACCGTCGATTAGCCTCCCTGCCCTCCTCTGCTTGTCGATGCAATGTTGTATCGATCCTAGCCTGAACCTTTACAAGTAATGTAAATTAGATAAATAAAAATAATCGTCTGGCTCCAGGTTCCTCTTGGAGTCTAACTCATCGAGCGCGATAGATTTTCCGATCTACCAGACCTTTGCTAGGCGATCGACCAAGGAGATCGATCGATCGATCGATCGCCTCAAATGAGAAGCTCTGGGCACTACCTGGTACTATATAGACGAATGTTGCTGAACAAAGTAACTGTAACATCAATAAGCGAAACAATTACTATATAGCATTAATAATAATATTTTCGTTTATTCAAACAATCCGGTTGACAAACCGCAACCGGTTACAGTGTAAAATTATGCAATTGAAACAATTCACAAGAACACAAAATTGACAGAAGACATAAATCTTAACTACTAACAGAACAGACAGCCTGCAGCGCTAATAGCAACCAGCAAAGCATGTCTACCCTACGGGGCTCGAACTCGGTACCTCTCGGTCTCTGTGCCAGATGTTATCCAATGCGCTATCGGGCCCCCGATAATTAGGAAAAGCGATTTAAAGGTGTCGAAGTAGATCGCAACATTACCAGTAGCAATCACTGTTGAAGCTCATCTTGCGGTTGCTAGACTGAAATTGGAAGCTCTTTCGCTAATCCTGCCATAATTATATTAATTTGTTTTATCTTACTAATAGTATTCTTCCAAATGTTTTGAAGTTTGCGAAATTGAGTCACATTTCCAAATCTGGAGAAAGGAATAAAGTAAATAATTACAGGCCAATTTAAATACTACTGTATACACTTCTCTAAGTTCTTAGAAAAGTCGTGCAATCAATCAATCAATCAATCAATCAATTTCGTTTATTCACAACACCAAGCTGACAGGTCGCAACTTGTAACATGTAACAGATAGGAAAAATTGTCTATAAGCTCTGACTGTTAGTTATTAAATGGGTTGAGATAGCAAATATTATCTCTGCTCTAACAGTTAGTTACTAAAGAAGAATTAGGCTAGTGGCAATGTTAGTTAGGGCAACGAACGAGGTAACCAATAAGGTATATACTGGAGAATATATATATTCAGTATATGCTTTTACTTAAAAGGTAATAATGACATATTTTACAGCAAAGAGCACTTCATTTACAAACCAGTATGGTTTTGACTCCTGGCACTCCACTTTCATGGTGCTACAAGAATTGCACAAAATACTCATTGTAAAGCTTGAACATTCTGGTGTATGTGGAGTAAGCTTTAATTGGTTTTCTGATTATCTCAGAAACAGGGAGCTATATTATCTTACTCTGGCTACTTCTCACAGCAAACAAATGGAAAAGGGCCACCCTGGCAACGGAACAGTTTTGTTTATTTTATGTTTACCTGTTCATAACCACGAAATCCTGCACGAAATTGTAACATGAACTTCAAATTTGGTCATAAATAAATTTTCTGAAGTGAAAATTGAATTGAGTTGGGGTCGATAGTACCTTAACATTGCGCAGAGAACAAGAGGAAAATAATCAAACAGCGGTTGTCGAAAATGACTTTTATATAGCATCTGAGATAAACGATTTTAAGGTGTCTTAGTAGATCGAAACGTCATCAATAATAATTACAACTGCTGAAGGACATCTTGCGGTTGCCCGGACTGTTAACCTAACCTTATATTCGTCAAAAAGAAGATTATCAGCGTCATAGCATAACATAACAATGGTTAAAAGTGGTTAAGAAGACTCTGTGTCGGAACCTCTGCAAGTTAACCTATAATGCTTAATAGCCCGTCTACCCTATAGCTTCTTCTTTGAAGCTGTGACAGTGTCCATTGAGACCGTACTATCATCCATATAATTCTACAACTCCACAACTCTTGCACGGAAGAATTCCTGCCCTAATGTTCCTTTCGGTTTCTGAAATAACTTATAACTATGTCCCCGAGTTGCCTTGTTCGGTGCTAATTCAAAAACTTTTCCCCCTGCACTGCCTCCATTCTTGTAGGCTTCAATTACATGTAGGTCTCTTTTGCGCCTCCTTCTCTCCAATGTTTTGAGTCTACACCGTCGCCTCCTTCTTTATCCAGCTGCGGACTGGCACCACCCGACCAGTGGCGGAGTTAACGACATCTTACGGCTGACTTAGAGATATTTATGTCAGTGGCTATACGTCAGAAACTCGATTGGATGCACGAATATTGAAGGAGCTGTTATGGCATCAAAGGCCGTTGACGTCAATTGCAGAAAAAATATTTTTGAACAGTTCTCACTGTTAGTCTGCTTCCATTTAACATAATAATTTCAGCATAATATTTTTAAAAAAGTATTTAAAGTATGAGTTTCTGTTTAACGAAACTGCGTCAATAACAAAGATGATTAGCATCAACCTCTTTCTGTTTCAAAGCTTCGAACTGGCGCTACTAAAGTACGGGCATTTTCTATTTTAATTATTATATTTTTAAATACCGTTTCTTTATAAATGCAAAGCACCTTGATGTTTGACATGAACCAAAAGCATATTAACTCCGTCACTGATCGTACTCTGTCAGTGCCAGTCCCAAGCCTGGACGAAGGAGGAGGGCGCCGCTAAAGATATTTGTTACCACACAGCTAGACATTGAAATGGAAATACACAATTGCATTATACCAAAATGATTTAACCAGACGTAATTATAGAATAAAAATATGAAACTTTAAGGTGTCTAAGGAGAGCGTAAAACACTCGATAATCAGCGACATCTTTTGGCTATCTCTACCGCTGACGTCGACATTACCTAACATCACTGCATTTCCAAAACTGCAGAATTGGTGATTGCGTTCAATATCCTCGCGAGACCATTTTCTAAGAGATTACATAGGTCTGTAATCGTAAACGTTATCTTCGAATTTATTCGGCGCCAACGAACTAAGTCGTGAGAACGAAAGGAACCAGCCCTTACGCGGGCGCTCAGTCAATGACACAATCAATGGGGGAAATGTTGCTATTATTCCTAGGTTCGGGGGTTCAAATCCCCGATGGGACATAAACTTCTTTCGAAATTTAGACTTCACTAACGCCCCCTAGCCAACGCAGCTGTGATGAATTCACTTACTCTACACTGTCAGTGGGAAGATCAGGCGGCGAGGGCGACGAATGGCCACCATCGTCATATGCCAAGGCAAAGCAACTGAAGTCGCTAATACTTCAGGCCAATGGTTGCCTCTCGCACTTAGCGTCAGACGCAGCTCTCAATAGACACCTCTAAATCACAAGCTAAATTTACAAAGTTATATTAAAGCTCAGTGTAGACACCTTTATATTGGTACTTTTTGAGAATATATAGTCTTGATTTTAGATCAGAGTTTAGATATTATAAAGAAGAGCCCTGCTGTAACTCTGCCACTCTTTGCTTTCTGACAGTGCCAGTCCCAAGCCTGGATAAAGGAGGAGGGCGATGCTAATGGTCTTTCATACCACACAGAGAGTCGTTAAAAAGGAAATACATACGTAATATGCCCAAAAAAATAATCTTTGTCGGCGGTAACCTAACGACCTATGTTGTCATAAGCTGCCGTTAAACTGTGGATCCAGAGTTTAGATAAAGTACTGACAAAAGTTGTCCGAAAATGAACTGAACTACAGGGTGGCCCAAAATAAAATGTCCCACCGGATAAAATGCAATTTCACTGCAACCAATTGAGATTTATCTACTAAAAGTTTAGCATTTACAGAGGAATGATTTTTCAACAAACCACGAAAATTTCACCTAACAATTTGCATAGCTTCAGAAGTTACAGCTGTTTAAATTTTTTATTCAATTTTTTCAAATTTCCGAAGAAAAATGGACAGTCACTTGCAATTTTCAATGTCATATAAAATCATCTTTCATTGCGAAATCAGAAATCTGTTGAGCAGTTTTTCTCAAGGCATGTTCGAAGTGTCCACCCCTACCTTTCACGCCAGCTCGAAGTCTTTGTGAAGCTCAGTATGGCCTTGTTGATTGAGTCCTGCGGTAGCTGGTCTCATATTCGCTGCAAGACTTTTTCAGCTCGTCAATGTTCTTCGGCATGGGATTAAATGTCTTGTAGCGTTCAAGCATAGCTACCCAGACGTGATAATCAAGAGTTTTAAAATCTGGAGAGCTTGGTGGCCATTCATCATTGCCAATGAATTCACTGCAGTTGGTGGCAATAAAGCCTTGAGCCAACCGTGCCGTGTGAGCAGGCGCACCATGCTACTGGAAAATGAAACCAGACTTGCAGTCTTCAATGAGTCTGAGTAACAGAGTTTCAACGTAAAGTTGAACGTTTACTTTAGCCTTGTCTGGGATGAAGTGCAGTCTTCCCTTATCGCCGTAACACACGCCAGCAAAACCATGATGTGCTTCGCAAACTTGGATCTCTCGACCACCAGGCGACTTTTCGTGAAAATCGCGCTTTTGCCGACAGACCAAACACACTTAATATATTTTAAAATATCTGCAGTTATTAATAGCTTGCTTCATAAACACTTTCTTCACAACTTGTAATGAGGTCATATGACGGCATCATCATTTGTGTGTTACAAAACAATTTCTTTGTGAAAAAAATCTTAAAGAAATAACTATTATTGGACCGCTCATCTGCGGATATTCGAAAAAATGGAATTGAATATTTAAACAGCTGTAACTTCTTAAGCTATGCAAATTGTTAGGTGAAATTTTCGTGGATTGTTGACAAATCATTCTTCTATAAATGCTGAAATGTTGGTAGAAAAATCTCTATTGGTTGCGGAGAAATTGCATTTTATCCGGTGGGACATTTTATATTGGGCCACCCTGTACATCAAAACCGTTAAAGAAATCCACGCTCTTTGTACCTAAAACATGACGTCAAACAGTAGACTACATTGGATTAACAGAGCGAACTGGATAGGTGGATAGATACATGTACAGTGAATAGATGGTCACTATCTAATAATAATAATAATAATAATAATAATAATAATAATAATAATAATAATAATAATAATAATAATAATAATAATAATAATAATAATAATAATAATAATAATAATAATAATAATAATAATAATAATAATAATAATAATAATAGTAGGGCCTTTCCAGACAATTTTCTACAATAGATAATGTTCAAGTCCCTGAGGGATCCTGTATACCTCGGGGCATAAAAAAAATAATAATAATAATAATAATAATAATAATAATAATAATAATAATAATAACATCTTTTCTTTAATAAGCGCCTGACAAACGCACTGCGCTGTACATTTACATGTTATGCAATTGAAACAATCTTAACTACTAACAGAACAGACAGCCTGCAATACATGCCTAAGGTAAGTTAGAGTCCATGTCGACCGCCTGGCAGCCACGAGATGTCGCTAAACACTGGAACTGCCATTAATTGGTAGCTTAACTCCCCCACTGCCCGTACTACGGTAGTTCTAGTCCGCATCCTGGATAAATGAGGCGGCGACGTTATCATCTTTCTTATGATACAGCGTCGTTAAACATCAAATATAACAGTTTCTTACACACCTCGTTTAAATATGTTATTCGCCATATAAATAAGAGTTGCCTCGCAACGTTATGCATAATTGTTATCCAGGCCCCGTCTCAGTAGTCAGTACGTCAACTGCCTACGAATTATAGAAGGATACATGCTCTAATTCGACCCTGACAGCCGCTAGATGGCGTTAACACTTAAACGGTAAAAAATAGTTTCGGGTCACTTTGACACCTTTAAATCGTTTAGTTCAGTTTTTATGTATGTCACGGTTTCGTCAAACGGTTCTATGATGGGATATTATAGATAATAATAGACAACGTATGTTCGATGTCGACAGCCATTGACGGCCGCAAGATGTCTTTAACCCTTTGGAGGTGAGGTGAAGCATTGTAACGTTTCAGGTGAGGTGGGGTCTGACATACCCCAATACATATAATTACTTGCAAGTCGCAATATCAACTATAATATAAATTGTGAGCTAAACTACAGTTATGTAACCAATTGTCGGCTAAACTGGTGATTTTCAGAAACAAATAACAGTTTTCAATCATAATTGATATGGCCAGCGTGGTGGGGCTCAAAATCAAGCGGCCCTTTGCAATGGCATCTTCGTGGCCCTCAAAACATGTAACATTTTGGGAACACGTGACAATGTCGTGACATAATACCCGTAATAATGGATCAATTTTGCATCGATGCAACACTATATGCAGTAATATCTTATAATCGCACATTTTTTCGGCACTGTGCCGTTACTTTGTTAAATTCCTTAAAATCAATATGTATACGAAAAATTAAAATTTCACTTTAATATGCAAGAAATAAAAAAATGGCGTCCAAAAAGTACCTGAAAGTGTCCTAAAGTGTCCGTATTTCACATTCACTAAGGTAGACAAAAATAATCCAAGCTGGTTCTACGTTTTCCGTAGAAAAAGCAGCGTAGAATAGCCCTGGAGTGTGTCATACCCCACCTCACCTCCAAAGGGTTAAACACAATCCTCACGAATTATTAGTAAGCTCATCTATTTCTCACCATAGATCAGCCTACTTCTTAATTTTGGCCAATGATTGAACACTAACAATATCGGTAATAATTATTTGCGAGTACTCTTGAAACTACATGGGCCTAGTCCTTGATGCTTTTACAGGGTGCGTGTGCTGACGCGTTTAAGTAATGCAGCGAGGTGGAATGGCTTCCAATATCTTATCCTATTGTTCTTCATCAAAGGTGAATCTTATACAGGCCCCTCCAGTCCTGCCTGGCATTAAAAGGGTTGTGTCATTGAGTATACTGGGCGTCGAGATTACCGAAAAGTCGGTTTTTCCATCTGTGTTCAAAAATTTTGCATTCGGGCCAAGCAATCTCTTTATGCCCATCGTATTTTGATCTCACATGGGCTTTCGGGGTCAGGCTTCATGATGTGGTCAGGGCTACCACTGTCAACCGCATGCTATACTGTTCCCAAGTACCATATGGTGGGGCTTCGCCAGTAAGCAGGAACTTGACTCTTTGAGCGCGCTGGTCCGCAAGTTGGTACGCCTTGGTTTACTACCCAAATCTTTCTCAACCTTTGAGGAGCTTTGTAAAAAAAGCTGACATAGACCTCTTTAGAAACATCTTAACAAATACTAGCCACGCCCTCCATGACCTTCTCCCCTCTGTCAATTGTACTGGTCATGACCTGCGCACACGCTCACATATATCCGTGTTCTCCCTAGATTTGATTCCCTTACCAGGCGTGGCTTCTTGGCTAGGATGTTGTACAGTTGAGCATCTGTTTTCGAGTTGACTTAATTTTCTTCTCCTAATCATCGTTTTCTTTATACCTACATTATTTCTGACTATTTTCGACTTTGTAAAGCGTTGATCGTTTGCTTGCGTTTAATGAACAACATACCCACTTACTTACTTACTTAC
>JACEVL010000366.1:187417-192417 GCA_020284085.1 Aporrectodea caliginosa | reverse complement strand
GGGCGCTTTGGATAACATCTGGCAAAGAGATCGTGAGGTACCGAGTTCGAGCCCCCGTTGGGCGGATATGCTTTGTGTTTGCAGGCTGTCTGTCTGCTAGCTGCTAGTAGTTAAGATTTGTGTGGCGATGAATTCGCATAAGCAGTACACTGTAATACTGACGTTGCATCTGTCAGCCGGATTGTTGAATAAACGAAAATATATTATTACCACCACCACCGCGCTACCACCAACATCAACACCACCACCACCACCACCATCATGGTCACCACCACCACCACCATCACCACCACCACCACCACCACCACCATGCAGCTGTCTCTCAACCTACCAACCAAATGCGATGTATCTTCGTTGGTGGCAGAATCCATCTGGATCGACCTATACCGTCACTTCTTCTGGCACGAACCGGAAGACGATCTAGGAAGAACTGGACCACCACCGGAACCGCCCCTGCAGCCATTTCCGCTCTAACTCCGTAAGGTCACGTGTCTCGCGCACCGGACTCAAATCCGCTTACATGTAGATCAGTGGGAAAATCGTATCCGTGGGATGGAGAAGAGACTCAGAGAGGATGACCGCCACGCTTTTCTAAAAACAGGGCAGGAAGAATTTCCCCGACGGATGGAAGAACTCAAGGAAACTAGGAAGACTTCCGTTAACGGATCTGATCTTTAGCGCCTTATAATAATGAATAAGGAATCAGTCGATGTCGCTTCAAGTGAGGATGCAGTCACAAGTCGTAACCTGGTTTAGCATGTGTGTATATGTACGCTTATGCGTTTGTAGTTGGGGGTGAGTGTGTATGTGTACTTGTGTTAATCAGATGAACCTGTTATGTGTGCATGTGTTGTTTGTTTATTGTGCGTGCGTGTGCGTGTGTATGTGTGTTTGGAGCCTCTGCAGTAAGGATATTGAAGGAGCTATATAAATTCTGTTTAATTGATTGATCTTGTGAGTGAGTGAGTGACATATATTAATTGATTGATTGATTGATTGATTGATTGATTGACTGATTGATTGATTGATCGATTAGATTGATTAAGAGGACCGGCGCTGGACAGAGACGGGTGGAGAATATTAGGTAATCTCTTAGTTTTAGATATATATACACTGTTTCCTGAAAAAACCCCTTTATGGTAATACGAAAAACAACTAGTAAATGTTCATCGATTTTTAAAATTCCAAGACCATTTTAATCCTGACATAATTTGCTAAATACTGGTTAAAGTATAAAAGTTTTTGTTATTTAATAATGACGTCATAATGACATCATTTTTCCATCAAAATTCAAGTGTCAAGGACGGCACAAAAAATCATCTAAAATTTTCAATATTATTTTAAACTGTTATTTATCAATTATAAATTTTAGTTTAATTTAATTTTTATATTTGAATAATATTAGACTAGTCAAGGCGTGCTCAAAGTGTCCGCCTTCGGCCTCAACACACAAGCTTCTGCAAAACGAGCGCGCCATTAACAGTTGCCCTGAACGCTCAAGCCGTATTTTCTTGTTAACGCTGTTTTGGACCAAAACTTTATTAAGAAATTCTTTTTAGGATCTGTGGATAATTATTGGGGCCTTGATGGCAATGTTTGAACGTATGTATTATATTTTTTGACTATTCTCAAATGCATATAATTTCATATGTTCGTTTTACGAACATTAATAGGCTACTAACAATATGTGAAATATTGAACATGCATGAATTACATTGTAATGCACAATAACGTAATAAAAATGGATAATTCCTGTTAAAACCGTCTTGGATGCGCTTCTTTGTCAACACTGAAGCAGCGTTCTTGGACACAGTTGGACTCACACCGACATGGTCTGATGCTATGAACACTGGCTTGTTGTCTTTCCACAATGCCACCACGTCAATTCGATTTGCTCCTCGCTGCTCTTCATCGCACTGGATTTCAGCGAGAGGGCAAGTCTCTCAAGCTAGTTCCCCCTGTATTGGCCTAGTGGCAGCAAAACCTGTATCCTTCAGTGCTGTGAGGAGTACCAATGAAGCGAAGAAGTTCTCGAAAGTAAGAGTGTGACACTGGGATGTTCAACTGTCGTCAGAAAGCTGCCAGACAACTTCGACTATCAGAGTTGCCGTCATCCCCACCACGCAAGCTTAATCCTGTGTATTGACGGAAATTGTTTGTATCAATTTGAGTCCTTATTGTTTATTAATATCACACACGCAAGTGCGCGCATTGGTGCACGCTCGCATCGCACCTACCAGCACAATATTTACACGCGCACACACACAGACACAACATCATGACATTACCACACGCCCACACCAACGCACACGCACGCACACATATTTTGATTTAAGATATACAGTCAAGATCAGAAATATAAATCAATGTTGACTAGACTTAAGAGTTGGACCAATGTTGCAAAACCAAAATGACCTAGAGTTGGCGACAATTTTATTACAATAAAATTTAACAATGGCATGTGTTTCTGGTGCAAATATGTGCATCTGTCAAATACCCATCAGTCATATGATATCACATCAAATACAAAGTAGTCATACTGAGTTTCTCTATATTTAGCACAAAACAGTTCAAAATCTCAAACAGTACTTAAGTTTTATCCGACAACCAAACCTTTCACTTAAACCAACATGAACAGAAAACAAGAGTGATGACCTCAACCACCTATGTCATCAAAATGTGTTCGTAAACGAACATTGGTCCAAAACGGGTTAATTTCGTCGCTCGACGTTTCTTAAAACATTTGAGGCCCTTTCTTTGACAATTTATGTTACCTGAGTTTTGAACATACAATGTAAACATTGCAATAATATACAGTGTGTAGAAAAAATAAATACAAACATTTATGCAGTCATATAACATAATAAAACTTCCTTTAGCAAAGGCATCAATTCTAGGTAGGTGAGATCATGTGGTCTCAGTAAAGGAGGACCTTAATGCTGGGAGGGAGGTCGTGAAGGACGTGACAAGGATTTGATAGAATTGAACGAAAAAGAGTAGAATCAGCCTCTGAGAACAGTGTTTGTCGAACTAGAAAATCTGCAGGAGTAAGCCTGAATGGTCACCTTTCTCAGACTGTAAGACCAAAACACGCGCTGAACATGGATTACCTGCCTGCAGATATTTTGTCAATGTGTGCCCCAAAGCCAATCCTCATCAGAGATAGTGACACCCAAAATAACCATCTCTCTGGACCCACCATTGTGGGATGGGAAGGGAGAGCAAGCCGCCTTTGAATCTCTGGTCGTCTAAATTAGACCATTTCTGAAGGCTGGTTTAATTTAGATTGCCAATGGATGCCCATTGAGAGATATGATCAAGTTCAGAAAGAAGTGCTGTCAATGCAGGAAGCAGGAATCAGCAAGTAGCTATCGTCGGCATATTAGGGAAGGCGGTTTCCACCATTTAGGGGTTTAAGGCAAATAGCTAAGACAAAATCAGTAGAACCATTGCATTCTGCACCATGCTGGCATTAATGCAGGCAGAGGGAGATTTCACCATTAGTACAATGCTGACGCTCGTGAAAGAGAGCAAGTATCCAGTTGTACAAAAAAATCCGGAATGGCTTGGACTGGTACTTGATCAGTTAGGTGTTTGTGTCTAACCGTGTCGAAAGCCTTACTAAAATCAAGAGACAGGAGCCTAACATAGGGCTCAGATTCGAGCATCGATTGAAGTTCATGGGTTATGGATATCAGTGCAGCAGATGTGGATCCGGAGGGGCGGAAATCGAATTGGTCCGTAAAAATCCTGTTAGAGCATGGTTGAGTGATAAAAGGGTAAAAGTACCTACACACCATTTTTTCCAAGACGGCGTGAGGGGATGAGTGACCAGAGATGGGTCTAAAATCAAACTTTTTGTATTGACTAATAATACATTTCTTTTTGTGAATCTTTGAGGCTGCCACATAATAAAGGGACATAAGAATTGGTAAGAGAGCACACAAACAGATCCGTAACAGGCTGAACTAAAAGATGCGCCATGGCTGATATCAGCCAGGAGGGTATGCCATCAGGGCCGGTGGAGTTGCCTTTTGACTGATGCAAGCGCTCTATAAACATCAAACACATCAAAATTAACAGCATTGGCTTGCACAACAGTTTGTTTAAGGGGAGGTGGAACATAATCAGGATCAGTGGGTATGTTCCTGTAGTGGAGGTTGAGCGACGATGCCGTGATAGACCCAATGTTGGCACTGACCATGCCCGGGTGGTCACCATCCCTCAGACGGCGGACCTCAGTCCAAAGGCGGCGAGAACCTCGCTCCAAACCCACAAAAGATTCCGAGTTTTTGCGGGAGATAGCTTTGTTTATTCTGGCAGCGATGGTTGTCGCCTTTTCAAATCGATGTTTTCTAAGAAGCTTACAATCTCTTTCGAAGAAGATATTTAATATAAGGAGTCATATATGGCGGGTCTTTATCACGTATAGTGACCTGACTGAGGGGGAAAAAGCGGTCCAAGGCTGTCTCAATGGTCGTGTAGAAGTCAGCGAACATAGCAACAGGAGTACGGTCAGTTTCAGAAGTGGTCCATGGGTAATTCTCGAGGTAAGTATGTAATGCAGCCATGCGTCCAGGTGTGCGTAACCGAAAACTAGTCACATATCTGTCAGCTCGATCCATTGAACAGTCTGCGGATCCGACCGGGCGCTTGGCGGAATCAGCAACAGAATGGCTTAAAACCGCTGCATGTTTCGTGCTGACCGTGGAGGTAATGGCCACACAGGAGTAGAAAAGTTTCTCAGATGCGTAGATACGATCGAGAGGGTGTCCTGCGTGGGTAGGACCCTCAAACTCAGGAATAAGGCCTAGTTTGAGTATGGCTAGTGATGGAATATGGTTGAAATCTCCAAGTAGCATTACGATAGGGCTACTTGCACGATCGTATATTTCATCAAGAGTGGTATCAATGGTTGAGAGGAGGTGGTCAACATCGTATCTCGGCTTGGGTGGATGGTAAATGCCACCTATGTAGTAACATCTATTCATCACGGTTGC
>JACEVL010000366.1:160149-186440 GCA_020284085.1 Aporrectodea caliginosa | reverse complement strand
ACTGGCACTACTAGAGTACGGGCAGTAGAATTTTCAATTTTAATTATTATATTTTTAAATACCGTTTCTTTATAGCATGTAAAGAACCTTGATGATTGTCATGAACCAAAAGCATATTAACTCCGCCACTGATCGTACGTACTCTGTCAGTGCCAGTCCCAAGCCTGGATGAAGCGACATCTTTTGGCTACCAGGGCCGCTGACGTCGACATTACCTAACATCACTGCATTTCCAAAACTGCAGAATTGGTGATTGCGTTCAATATCCTCGCGAGACCATTTTCTAAGAGATCACATAGGTTAGTAATCGTAAACGTTATCTTCGAATTTATTCGGCCCCAACGAACTAAGTCCTTTCGCGGGCGCTCAGTCAATGACAAAATCAGTGGGGGAATGTTGCTATTAGTACTAGGTTCGGGGTTTCAATCCCCGATGGGACAGAAACTTCTATCGGAATTTAGACTCCACTGTCGCCCCCTAGCCAACGCAGCTGTGATGAATTCACTTACTGTACACTGTCAGTGGGAAGATCAGGCGGCGAGGGAGACGAATGGCCACCCATCGTCATATTGTATTGCAAGCTGTCTGTTCTGTTAGTAGTTAAGATTTAAATTGCATAACATGTAAATGTACAGCGCAGTGCGTTTGTCAGGCGCTTATTAAAGAAAAGATATTATTATTATTATTATTATTATTATTATTATTATTACATCTGAGCTTATTTAGCATTACTAAGGTCGAGGAAAAACAGATGGCGTTCCCGCGTTGGACAGCTACCGAGAGTCTTTGGAATAGGTAGTTTGTTTCGAGGGTGTCATGGGTTGCATCCGTCAACCTTCGTCCAAGCTCCAACACAAAATTCAATCCTTCTGAGCTCCAAGCACCGCTGGACTCTAGCTACCGCCACAAAAGCATGTGTTCGGGTGATTGTGGCGTATTTCAATCTCTTGGCGGCGGCTGCCCGGTTTGCGGCCTCACCCGCTTCGGTTGATGTTGTTGCCAGATGTGACTTTGCGAATGTATCCGAAACTGTCACATCCCAAGTGAGGCATCTTCCGCATGATCCACGGGATGAGTGTCACGCCGTCCGGTCGTTTACCATCTTCTCTGGTGAGGCCCAACGGTTCTTTCTGAGAAGGGATGTTTGCTCTTCCGAAAGATCGCCATATGATATCGTTGAGGATGTTATGCCGTTGATGTCTGCCAGCGTTTTTTCTGCAGGCCAGACCGTGAAGTCCTCTGGCGTCGACTCTCTCACCACAGTGACACACATGAGGTTCGCACAGTGTCGTCCCGAGTCGCATTCCAACCGCGATCCGTATTACTTCGTCAGTTAAACGGAGTCCCAATGCAGTAACCGGAGGCGCTAGCAACCAATCTCCCGCGTGTGGTGCCTGAGAGGCCAAGAGACGAGCCCGGTCTAGTGTGTTGTTTGCCGATTCGTGCAGAGTTGTCCATGCTTTACTTATCCAGCGGCTGTCCCATTCTCTTTGGCGATGAGCTGCTGATCCTGTTGGTGGTTCTGAATCCGTGAGTAGTGTCCATGCTTTCAGAGCTGTATCTACGAGATCGTCTGAGGTATCAGCTGATTCCGGTGGTAGCATGTTTGCCTGGAGTTCGCTAGTGCTCGCAGCAGATGCCAAGAAGGCAGAAAGTGCCAGCGTTGCAGCACAGCGAATCCCAAGGCCACCATCCTTCACCGGAAGGGATGCTTGGAGCCACTTCTCATCTTATTATTATTATTATTATTATTATTATTATTATTATTATTATTATTATTATTATTATTATTATTTATTATATTATTTATATAGCCGAGGCAAAGCAACTGAAGTCGCTAATACTTCAGGCCAATGGTTGCCTCTCGCACTTAGCATCAGACGCAGCTCTCAATAGAGGCCTCTAAAACACAAGCTAAATCTACAAAGTTATATTAAAGCTCAGTGTAGACACCTTTATATTGGTACTTTATGAGCATATATATTCATGATTTTAGCTATGTGTTTAGATAGGTTGAAAATAAACCACTAACAAAAGTTGTCCGAAAATGAACTGAACTACATCAAAACCGTTAAAGAAATCCACGCTCTTTGTACCTATAACATTAGACTACATTGGTCAACTGGATAGATGGATAAATACATGTACAGTGAATAGATGGTCACTATCTCCATTCCTAAGGTAAAGTAATAATAATAATAATAATAATAATAATAATAATAATAATAATAATAATAATAATAATAATAATAATAATAATAATAATAATAATAATAATAATAATAATAATAATAATAATAATAATAAAACAGTTACTTTTAATCAGTCTGTACATATGTTTGTTGGCTTTATGAAGAAATAAATTTGTCATAATAATAATAATAATAATAATAATAACAATCTTTTCTTTATTGAAGCGCCTGACAAACGCACTGCGCTAATACATTTACATGTTATGCAATTGAAACAATCTTAACTACTAACAGAACAGACAGCTTGCAATACAACGGCGCTAATAGCAGCCTACAAAGCATATCCGCCCAACGGGACTCGAACTCGGTACCTTTCGCTCTCTACGCCAGATGTTATCCAATGCGCTATCGGGTCACTATCTCCTTGCCTAAGAGAGTCCATGTCGACCGCCTGGCAGCCACAAGATGTCGCTAAACACTGGAACTGCCGTTAATTTGTTGCTTAACTCCGCCACTGCCCGTATACACTCTGGTAGTGCCAGTCAGAATCCTGGATAAATGAGGCGGCGACGCTAATCATCTTTGTTATGATACAGCGTCGTTAAACATCAAAATTAATATAACAGTTTCTTACACACCTCGTTTAAATATATTATTCGCCGTATAAATAGGAGTTGCGCAATTTTAATAATTAAGAGCTGTAATATGCCAAAACTAATCTTTGTCGGCGGAAACGGCCTATGTTGTCATAAGCTGCCGTTAAACTGTGGACACACAATATATAATTTTTTTGAAGGTCCCATTTAAAATACGCTATAAAGTTAGGTCGACGTCAACTGCGTTGCCATCCACAAAATGTCGTCAAACACTACAAACTATGAATATTAATTAACTCCGCCACTGCTCGTGTTCTGAAAGTGCCAGTCCGAAGCCTGTATGCAAAAGGAGGGCGCCGCCAGTCGTAGGCGCCTATTTGTTTTGAAAAAGCGTCCTTCTGTGTTATGATACAGCGTCGTTCAACATCAAATATAACAGTTTCTTACACACCTCGTTTAAATGTGTTATTCGCCTTATAAATAAGAGTTGCCTTGCAACGTTATGCATAATTGTTATAAAGGCCTCGTCTGAGTACGTCAACTGCCTTGGCAGCCGTAAGATGTCGTTAAAGACTAAAAGCTATGAATATTAATTTGCTCCGCCTTTGCCCGTGCTCTGAAAGTGCCAGTCCGAAGCCTGTATGCAAAAGGAGGGTGCTGCCAGTCGTCTAACAAACCAACAACCATGTACGTTAATAGATCTTTTCTTACCAGCATTCAACATCGTTCGGCTAGCGTAGAGATCCATCTAACTGGCTTCTTTGACAGGAACGAGATTCAGCTGGTGGCTTTTCTTCGCTGAAACAACACACAATAATAATATATAAATATCAACATAATATTTAAAGTAGGAGTTTCTGTTTAACAAAGCTCTGTCAATAACAGAGACTTTCTTATTTCCTCGGGGTTCACGCTCTGATTAACTAGTACTGTAAGAAGCGCTTTACAAATTCTCAGATACGATACGATGATTAGCATCAGCTCTTTTTTCAGGATTCGGACTGGACTAGAGTACGGGCAGTGTCGTTTTCTATAATAGGCCCCCTATTATGTTTGAAAATGCCGTTACTTTATAACATGTAAAACACCTGAATCTTTGCCACAAAACTAAACATTTTTACCAAATTACCAAAATGATTATCCAGACGCAATTATAGCATATAAATATAGAACTTAAAGGTGTCCAAAGACATCGTAAAACACTGGATAAGAAGCGACATCTTACGGCTGCCAGGGCCTCTGACGTCGACTTTACGTTACATTACTGCATCTCCAAAATAGAAGAATAGTTAGTTCATTGCGTTAGGTGACCTCCGAAAGCAATTACTAAGAGATTACAACAGTTCGTAATCGTAATCGTAATCATCGAATTTATTCAACGCCAAGTCATGAGAACGAAAGGAATTAGTTCATTCCCGGACCCTCAGTCAGTGGCAAAATCAGAGGGAAATGCGGATGTCGGTGTTCAATTCCCCGACAGGAAAGAAACAGGTTTCGGAATTTAGACTCCACTGCGCCCCCTTGCCAACTTACCTATTATGAATACCTCACCGTACACTGTCAATGTCAGGCTTCGAGAGAGACGAATGGCCACCTATCCTCATATGCCGAGGCAAAACTGAAGTCGCTAATACTTCACACCAATGGCTGCACTCTCAGGATTAGCTTCAGGCGCCGCTCTAAATGGACACCTTTATATCAAGTTGAACCTATGTTATATATATTCATCAGTTTCAAATGGTCGATAGCTCAGTCCTACACAAAACTTGTAAACGTGCAATAATTATAATGTTTACGTCGGAAGTCACAAGATGTCCTTGAACAATAATAGTACGACTTATATATTGCTCTGTTTAGACACTTTTATATCGGTAATTTCAGAACCGTTACGTTTCTCAGTTTTCTACTGCATGGCATCCGCAAGGTGTCGTCAAATACCTTTGTGGCAGAAATTTTATTAGGCCAATTTGGACATCTTAAAATCTTTTTCTTATGACAGTATTCACATCTCTTTCTCGATCAAACCTCGACTCGATTTGAGAATGGTTAAGTCAACGTCAACGGCGCTGGCAGCCACAAGATGTCGCTAAACACTGGAAACTACTAAAAAGTGTCAAACTACCACTATTAAGCATTGATTTAGGCATTACTGTGCCCGTGCTCTGGTAGCGCCAGTCCAAAGCATGTGCGAAGAAGGGTGACTTGTTTATGTTTGAATGGTAACACAGGCACAAGGAACAGAAGGACGTGGGTTCGAAGCCCGTTAGCACCATAAGGTTGACTCAGCCTTCCACTTCCTAGGGGACGATGGTATAATGAGCAGCAGTAGGACTGATCGTCACCTTAACAGACTGCCATACAGTTATAGAAAATCGACTCTTGTTTAGCTTGTTATCGTGTGTTCCTACAAATTCGTGTAAGGCTTCCTTGTCACAAAGCGGGTTGTTAGTTTGAACTGAATATACGAATATGCTTATTACTATTCATCTGTTGTGAAAGAGCATCGTTAATTAAACATCAACTAACCAGACCATGCGTTGACTACCAACAATTTACCACCGCTACGTTTTATTGACTTCGCGTCACGTCACAGGCGGCCAATAGATGTCGTTAAACAGCAGAAATTAGGAAGTATTGAATCTACATCTGTTCCTCATTTTATTACGAATTATAGAAGGAAACATGCTCTATTAATTGAAAGTCGACTAATTCGACCCTGACAGCCGCTAGATGGCGTTAAACACTTAAACGGTAAAAAATAGTTTCGGATCACTTTCACACCTGTAAATCGATTAGTTCGGGTGTTATATATAACGCGCTTTCGTCGAACGATTTTATGATTGGATAAAAAACAATGTACGTGCGATGTCGACAGCCCTTGACGGCCGCAAGATGTCTTTAAACACCATTATAACACGAATTATTATTAAGCTCATCTCAGACATTATTCTATTTCTCACCCTATGTAAACCTGCTTCTCATTTTTGGCCATTGGTTGGACACTAACAATATCGAATTGTGAGGGCTCTTGAAACTACACAGGCCTTGTCTTGATGCTTTACATGGTGCGTGTGCACACGAGTTTAAGTAATGTAACGAGGTTGTCTCTGGTCGCTGTCTACGTTCGTTTGACCGTCATGACCTTCTTGTTCCCCGATCTCGGACCACTATTTCCCAACTTCGTGCTTATGCTTCTGTTGGCCCTCGCTCTGGAATGACCTCCCTTGCGATTCGCAAGACGGCGCTAACTGGGCATTACTATCTTTACTCGTTGTCTTTAACTTTTCTTTTCCCTCGGGACTTGCGCACTGGGATCTCCTCTGATTAAGTTGTAGTTCGAGAGGCGCTATGGAAGTTATTCGATACGCTGCGAATGCTTTCCTACGATTCACTGGAGACGACTAAAATAAATTAGTGTACTGTTGACATCAATGCCAGATGTCGTTAGACACTTTCACGTTATAATTATGATCATCAACGTTTCAGACACCTTTAAATTAGTTGCTTCTGATCTTATATATTATATTTTCACTCTAATGAAATGTCATCATTTATTATTTCGCAGGAACGGTCGACATCAAAGCCAGATGTCGTTAATGAATTTCATGCTAAACAATAAATATCAACATTTTAGACACCTTTAAATTAGTCTTTCACTCCCTATTTTAATGTGTCTTATAGTTACGTTCAGTCGTAGAGATCCTAAGTGGCCGAGTGGGTTGGTGCCCGCTCGTCACCCCGGCGGCCCGGGTTCGATTCCGGGTCGGTCGGTTTATCAGAGAGTAATTTCTCGGATCTTTACTGCGGGTGGCTCGGTCGCAATTTAAACGTGGAGTACGAGGTTGCTTTCTGCCTCCGACACTAATCATCTTCGATATGAAAGTGTCGTTAAGCCGAAACAATTTTTTTTTAAAACGTTCAGTCGTCACTGTTCGCTTTCTGACAGTGCCATTCCCAAGCCTGGATAAAGGAGGAGGGCGACGCTAATGGTCTCTGTTACCACACAGCTAGTCGTTAAACAGAAAAACCACCACCACGTTCAGTCGCTGATTTCAATATACGGTCGTGTTAGGCTACACGAATGGTCGAGTTAAACGCAAGATGTTGCTAAACAATATAAGTAAATAAGTAAAGTACGTAAGAATAATCTTTATTAGACTACCAGGGAGCAAACGCACAATATCTTACAAAATGAATAAATCACGAATAACAACAGTTTAAACAAAGTCGTATAGCGTTCGCATAGTAAAACTACTCTTGGCAAAGGCATCAATTCTGGGTAAGGTATATCATAAGGTCATGTGGCCTGGATCGCATGTTGTATGGGGTGACCTTACGGGGAGAGAGGAGGTCGATATGAATATTTTAAATACGTAGTTTATTAGGCTCAGTTTAGACACCTTTAAATCGATTATTTCAGATATTATATATATATATATATATACTTTATTTCGCACAAACGGCCTATGTTGTCATAAGCTGCCGTTAAACTGTGGATCCAATCATTCATTCATTCATTCATTCATTCATTCATTCATTCATTCATTCATTCATTCATTCATTCATTCATTCATTCATTCATTCATTCATTCATTCATTCATTCATTCATTCATTCAGATCACCTATATAGCGCCCCTTCAAGAAGCTACCCATGCAGAAGCACTCCCGGCCCAGCCACGACTAAAGAAAAAAGACTTGAAGGACTTATTGATTATCTTTATAGCCAAAAGCAACTAGCCAATCAACCATCTCTTTTCTTAACGATATTGAACATCCGTTAGGCTAGCGTGGAGAGCCTTCTGACTGGCTTATCATACAGCGGCGCCATATAAATTCCTAATTATGATAACATTTGCTGCACTGCAGTCGTGGTCTTTGAGATGCTTTGTAAATCGTGTATTGATTTGTTACAGAACTGAACTGAATTTAGACCGATTTGACCTTAATATCACGTTAGATATCAGAAAATGATGCTATATAGCATCTGTAATACAAGATTTTAAGGTGTCAAAGTAGTTACTAAAGTTATCAGTAGTAATCACTGTTGAAGGATATCCTTCCGTTGACCTTTGACTTTTCCTTATTATTAGTAAAAAAAGCGAAGATTATGAGCGTCGCCCTCCCTCTTTATCCGGCTGCGGACTGTCACCAACCGTGCAGTGGCGCAGTTAACGATATCTTACGGCTACTTTAGAGAGATTTAAGCGCGAGTGTGTAAAATACGTCGATACAAGAATTGAGCGAGATCTTATGGTATCAAAGGCCGATGACGCCGATAGTAGAAAATATTTTGCTCACTGTTAGTCAGCTTCCTTTTTAACATAATACTTTCAACATAACATTTACAGTTGGAGTTTCTGTTTAACGAAGCTGAGTAAATGGCAAAGATAATTTGCATCCGTCTCTTTCTTAGCCAGGCTTCGGTTTGGCACAACCAGAGTACGGGAAGTGGCGTTTCTAGATTCATTTTATAGGCTACTATATTTTATTTTTAGATATATTTTCTTTATAACATATAAGACACTAAGTCTTGATCTTAACCATCAGGCCTGAAAGCGTCAATTAGAAAGCTACACGTAATTTACCATACGAAGCATTATTATATAGGATTGGATCCTCAGTTTAACGGCAGCTTATGACATCATAGGCCGTTGCCGCCGACAAAGATTATTTTTGGCATATTACAGCTCTTTTAACTATCATTATTATATAGCATTATTACTAGCATTATTATATCATATGAATATTAAACTTTGAGGTGTCTAAGGAGAGCTTAAAACACTGGATAATAAGCGACATCTTACGACGGCCAGGGTCGTTGACGTCGACATTACATTGAATCATTTTCAAATAGCAGCGTTGGTCATTGCGTTTGATGTCCTCCGAAGGGACAGACACATGTATCGTAATATCGACTCCACTACCGCCCCCTAGCTGTTGCACCCAGCTGTAATGAATAGCCTGGCCGTACATTGTCAGTGGGATGAACAGGCGGCTAGGTAGACGCATAGCCACTTATTCTTAAATAACAATGCAAAGAAAATGAGGTCGATAATACTTCATACCATTGGTAGCCTCTCAGGATTAGCGCCTGGCGTCGTTCTACATAGACGGTGTTAAACACCTTTAAATCAAGTTAAACCTAGGCTATATATAAATATCGGTTTCGCTTAGACGTTGGCTTAAACAAGGAACGTCCGTAAATGGGTAAGATAACGCTTACGTTGGCAGACACAAGAAGAGGTTTCACACTAAAAGAGCCTAAAGCTACAAAATATTATAAGGCTCAGCTTTTACACATTTGCATCGCTTACTTCAGAAAGTATATATTCCTCTGTTACACGAAACTGATTTCTTAACTCCTCTACTCTCGAGCTAATATCACACATGTTACGCTTGCAGAAATAAATTAAAGCAGTTGTCGGTTATGATTCGTGTGCAAACTCTGGATTTCCATGCCCACTTAGTTAAATTCTCTGCCTACTCTACATCATTTTGAAACACAAAAAAAACGGCATTTGTTCGATTCAATATGCGTGTGTTGCATATGATGAATTGTTGATATAAGTATGCTTTATAGGTATTTATACCCACCACTGCACAAACGTCACCCTGTACATTCCTGCCATGTCTTTACTGGTTTCAATTATTGATACTTTGATGTTCAGTGTTACGGTGTACGGAAATAGAAATGAGAATGGGGCGACTAAGCCAGCAGAAGAATATTGTTCAATTTGGGTTTATGAATACGCACTACTGCCACCCATGAACTACTGCCACAAACTTTAACATGAACCAATTTGGTGATCAATAAGTCTTATGAATTGAGAACAGAATTGCACTGAGATCGATATAAGGCCTACCATAACATTACTTCCGATTTCCGAAGAGAGCTAAGAGCGGCTGGATTAACAGCGATCAGCGAAAATTGTATTTATATAGCATGCGAGTACACGTTTCTAAGGTGTCTAAGTTGATACCACGTTTACAGTAGTAATCACTTTTGAAGGACAACTTGCGATTGCCTTAACATTTGTACCCTACATTACATGTATATCAGTTAAACGAAGATCATGAGCATCTCTCTCCTGCTTTATGCAGCTGTGGACTGGCACTACCCGAAAAGCAGCGGAGTTAGCGACATCTTGCGGCTGCCTTATAGTAATTTAAATGAGTGTCAATACGTCGTGGATTGGATGGGAGAGTCTTGGGAGAATTGAACGAGATCTAATGGCATAAAAGGCCGTTGAGGTCGATAAGCAGAATATAATTTTGAACAGTTTTGGCTGTAAGTCTATATACTTCCCTTTTAACAGAATTATGTCTAACACTTAACACCATGGCGCCTTTTTATTTAAAAAATGTATGCTTTAGGGAAGCGCCTGACAAACGCACTGCGCTGTACATGTACATGTACATGTTATGACGATTAAACAATTCACAAGAACACATAATTACAGAAGACATAATTCAACAAAGTTGCAGCCATGCAAGGCGCAAGTTGATTGTACTTTTAGGAAATGAAGGCATGAGCCAAACCCGGTGGCCTTACGGGATTAGAACAGGGTTCGTTAAAACTTCAGTCAAGAGTGTTATCCATTATTCTATTCCCCTCCCCAGGCTGCTTCCTAGTCCTACACGAGGGCTGGGCACCTGTTTATGGCTGCCGCTACTTTGTGATAACATTTTTATTACTATACCTCATTATTGCTTATGTGTTTTATTTTCTATTCAATTTTGATACCCCATTGTGCGTTTGCTAATGGAGCATTAAAGGCTATGCTTGCTTACTTACTTACTTACTAACTTACATAATGATATTTACAGTTACTGTAGGAGTTGCTGCCTGAAGAAACTCTTTCAATAACAAAGATAATTACCATCACCCTCTTTCTTTTTCCTGGCTTTGGACTGGCGCTGCCAGCCTACTACCATTGGCGTATTCTATAATGTTATAGTTTATTATTATAATTTATTTTACACTATTTCTTACAATATGTGTTATATTTTCTTTATAACATATAAAACGCTTTGATCTTGGCCATGGACGATAAGCAATACACCAAAATGATGATTGCTTTAAGAAAACGAAGCTATTTTATTTATAGCATCTAGATATGAAAATGTAAGGTGTCTAAGGAGAGCGTAAAATACTGGTAAATAGGCGACATCTTACGGCTGACGTCGCCGTTTCATTACACAACTGCATTTTCGAAATTGAAACATTGATTATTGCCCTCGATGTCCTCAGAGAGCCTTTTCTAAGATATTATAACGGTGTGTAATCGTAATCATCGAATATATTCATCGCCAACACACAAGTCGTGAGAACGAAAGGAATTAGCTTAGTAACGGACGCTCAGTCAATGGCAAAATCAGTGTGTGGAAAGGTTACGCCCGGGAGTTCAAACCCCCGACGGGGCAGAAACTTGTTTCGGAATTTCGACTCTACAAGCGCCCCCTAGCCAACTCAGCAAAATTGAATACCCTGACCGCACACTGTCAGTGGGAAGATCAGGCGGCGAGGGAGACGAATGGCCACCCGTCGTAATATGCAGAGAAAAAGAAAATGAAGTCGCAAAGAACACACTTACTTACTTACTTAAATACTTCATGCCAATGGTTGCCTCTCGGGATTAGCGGTAGGCGCCGCTCTCAATGGACACCTTTATATATAGCTACACCAAGGTTATATAATTCACCAGTTTCGTATGCTCGGTAGGCTGAAACCATCCTTGCTTTAATGGGCAAAATAATGTTGACGTGGCAGTCGCAAGATATCGCTGCGCACTTAAGTCACGAATTATAATTGGCTAATTTTAGACATTTTAGACATCTTTACACCGGTTATTTCGGAACGTTATATATATCTATCATTCTTAGCTCAATGGCTTAACTCCGCCACTGTTTGCACTCTGACAGTGCCAGTCCCAAGCCTAGATAAAGGAGGAGGACGACGGCAATGATCTTTGTTATTACACAGTGTCGTTAAACTGAAACTACTACTACTACTTCTATTTCTCACCCTGTAATTGTGTCTCGGTATTGAAGGCAGCTGCCCGTCTGATCGCTCGCCCGCCTTCCTCGCTATTCCAATATCTCCACTTTCATGTCTGAGAAACTCCACTGGCTTACTCTTTATGCCCGTATTCACTTTACAATTCTGCTGATTACTTTTGGGACGTCCTTGGGTATAGCGCAAACGTAGGCCTATCTCTGTGACCTGTTTTGGTTGTCTCTGGTCGCTGTCTTCGTTCGTTGGACCATCATGACCTTCTTGTTCCCCAATCTTGGACCATTACTGCCCAACATCGTGCTTATTAGCTTTTGTTGGTCCTTCGCTCTGTGCTGACCGCCCCCTACGATTCCCAACAAAGGTGCTAACTGGGGCATTACTGTCTTTACTCGTTGTCTAAATTCTTTTCCTTTACTCACGGGGCTTGGGCACTGGGAGCGTCTCTGAGTAGGTTGTTGTCAAGAGGCGCTATAGAAATTGCTAGATACGATACGAATGCTTTCATACGAGTCACTGGAAACGACAAAATTTCCTTTAACGTAGGTTGAAATCAACGCCAGATGTCGTTAAACAATTTCATGTTACATAATAATTAAAAATCAAAATTTCAGACACCTTTAAATTAGTTGCTTCCGATCCTATATATCTCACATTTTCGTTCAATCGTTGATAAAATTTCACCGTCGCTACAAGAAAACTGATGAAAACATTACACGAAAATGAACAGAAATACTTCAAAAACTGTAAAGACGTCAACAGCCTTTGGAAGCTATAATATGTCGTTAAATATTGAAAGTAATATTATTAAAAATCGCTCCTGTTGCAAAATATATGGGATTAGAAACAACTATTTCTATCAATCGCTGATGATTTCTTGTGTGGGACAATAATTGTTGTAGAATAATATTGTTTAATTTGCTTCATATCTTCTTGTAGCGGTATATGTATCATCATAGACAATGTCAGATGAACTACGTTATAATTATTAAAAAAACTGAATATTAGTAAGATTGTAAAGCTTTGTTTGACGCCTATTAATGATGTCGTTCGGAAGCTATAAGTTTCTAGTTTTCATGGAATTGTATATGTTTATGTATTGTCGTCAATGGCCCTTGATGTCATAGGACGACGTTAAACTTTAGAATAATAATAGAATAATAATAATAACAATAATCGCTGATGATGCGCCATGGTTTATTATGCCACACGAACTGCCGACACCAACGCCAGATGTCGTTAAAGAATTTCATGCAACATAATAATTAAACATCAACATTTTCGACACCTTTAAATTATATCTTTCTCACCCTATATATTTGATATTTTCCAACCAATCGATGTTTCAAATTATTCATGGATGTCATAAGCCACACGAAAGGTCGACGTAAACGTAAGATGTCGCTAAACAATATAAGTAAAGTAAGTAAGAATATTTATGATTAGACTACCAGGCAGTAAACGCACAATATTGTATTGTATTGTATTGTATCTAAAGATTTATATAGCGCCTCTCTCAGAATAACTATTCAGAAGCGCTCTCAGCACGAAAACCCCGGGGAAAAGAAACGTCTTTAAAGAACGAGAGACCAAAGAGGAAAAACTAGTCATTAGTTTAGCCCTTAATGAGGGGGAAGGTCATTCCAAGTAGAGGGACTAACCACAGCAAATGCCCGGCGTTGAGCCAAGGCAGTCCTAGTCCTAGGAACAAAAAGATCTAGCCAATCAGAAGAGCGCAAGGAACGAGATGAGGTCGCAGATAACAATAGCTTGCAGAATGAATAGATCATAACTATATAAACAAAGTCGTATAGCGTTCGCATAGTAAAACTACTCTTGGTAAAGGCATCAACGCTGCGTAAGGTCATGTGCCCTGGATCGCATGTTGTATGGAGTGACCTTACTGGGAAAGAAAGAATATTTTGAATACTTATGGCGCTACGTAGTTTATTAGGCTCGGTTTAGACACCTTTAAATCGATTATTTTAAATCTTATGGACTCCGACATTTGTCTAATCAAGCTCCACCGCTATCCATAGTTCCAACCGTGCCAGGTAGCGCCAGTCCCAAGAATGGAGAAATTATGAGGGCGACGCTCATCATCTTTGTTATGAGACATCGTCTTTGTGCCATCGGTTGATGCCTTGTGCATTAGACACCGGCGCAATAGAAGTTGCTAATTAGATTTAAACAACAACTGACCAGTGAGCAACCAGTCGCCATGTCCTTAAACAAACACTGAGACTGTTCGAGATAATTCCACACCTCTTTTAAGTGTGATATTCGCTTTATAAGTAAAAGCAGAAAGCATTTTTACGTTAATATTTCTGTTCGGACCACTTTCAAGTGTCGATAGCCTAGGGCAACTTAGAGATTCCTCTGACTGGCTTCACTGAAAATGGCGCCACATAAATTCCTAATTACAATGACACTCGCTAGTTACAGTCATGGTCTTTGAGATGTTTTGTAACTCGGTTATCTGCGTCCAATGACTGTTTGAATAATTCTCGTTTTCGACCGATTATATCAACCACAGCTGTTCTTCTTAATATGTTCGTCTTCTTCCTGTCACCAGGTGGCAGCAGACAATTAGAAATCGACGCTACTATGGCGACGGACGTAATAAGGAACAAGAGTCATCTGGCGACTTTTCTTCGCTGAAACTATGCACAACAACATTCATTTAAATATCAGTTGGAAACTCATTTGCGTTCAGTATTTTGTCCTAAGCAAACGGTTAACGAAACCGGCTCTTATAAGACATTTTTAAACGCAATAAAAAGGTGTCTAAGGTATCCCAAGGCTACCGTGTATTAGGCATATTCAGTTGGTAGACGTCTATTTTTGGTTAGTAACTGTCCTTGCTGTAACGAATAAGATTAGCTTCGTCCTCCTCCTTCTTTATCCACGCTTAGGACTGGCACCGCCCGAGTGGCGTTGTTCGAAATCTTTAGCTATTATTCCTATTAACATAGTTTTTATTTACTTATTTTTTGCTCGCTGATTTATTTAGTGTGCATTCATTTCAATAACTATTTAATTTTATTAATTTATCATGTAATTTATCATTACTTTTTTATATATTATTATTTTTCTATTTAATTGAATGTGTATTTATTTATTTTGCAGTTTATTTACTTTAAGGTACGGTTTTCTTGGAGAGGGAGAGGAAGAGCTTGGGAAGAGCTAAAGGGAGAAGGAGAGGCGGGGAAAGGGAGGAGGAGGGGAGGGGAGTGGAAATGGAGGTGAAGGATGGGTTGCGAGTGGGAGGGGACTGAAGCTTTCTATACAAGAGATGATGATGATGATGATGATGATGATGATGATGATGATGATGATGATGACGATGACGATGACGATGACGATGACGATGACGATGACGATGACGATGACGATGATGACGATGACGATGATGATGATGATTTTATTCAAGGTCGTTATACTAACGGGAGAGATGAACGAAGGTCATTCCCCAGATGATGCTCCATATCCAGCCGAGGATGAGGATGAACGTCGCCAGTTGCAGTAGACCGGAAGCCAGGTTGAGTGCGCATGCGTGAACCGGTTTGTTCATCCCTGTTGTTCCGCAACAGAAGACGCTGAAGGCAGCGATTATCGTTCCTAAGCAAAATAGACACAAAACAGTTCAACAGCCTATAGGTTACCATGGCCGTAGACCTTTTCCTTTACACAGACTGGGATTGGCACTATTGGGTACGACATTGAAACTGCTTGACGAATGCGGTTATATATAACATTTTGGTACGCAACTAAAAGGTGTCTAGATATACCAAGGTTTTACCGCTTTTATCAAGTCCATCAGCGAAAATCTAAGAAAGTTCACTATATATAGACACTATATTAAACACGGTCAATCTCCGTTCGTCGAGAAAAGTAACATCGGTCTCTTTACACTTTCTGCTGAGTCGAACCTCGGAAACCTTTCTCCGACAAGAGCTAGACATTGACTACACGATCAACCTTATTTCGTTCCCGCCTGCCCCACACTTCCGGTGGACCACCTGCCCTGATCAGTCATTGGTTACTTATAGGCCTACATAAATAGCCCACAACTAGGTGCGCACTCAGCAGTACCTATTTGCAGATGCATATGACCTAATTGCACTTTCAGGCCCAACCACTAATTTTGCCTACAACCGTGATTCGTCACAATTAGCATCGCCCCACTCTTTTTCCACTCTTGGGACTGGCTACACGTTATGGTTACGGTGCTCAGCTCTTGTTTGTCAGTCTAGGAACACTGACGTTTGACTGGATTACTAAACTGCAGATCTGTATATTTATGCTTAGATTTCAAAGAAAACTGTTAACTGCAAATTTGTAACTGTTTTTTTTTCTCTGAAAATACATGATCATGAAACTAGATCTTGCAGGTAATATCGCACGTGCTATGCTGGCAGAAATATATTAAAGCAGTTGTTCGTTATGATTCGTGGGCAAACTTTGGAATTCCTTGCCCATTTAAGTTAATTTTCAGTATACTGTACAACACATAACTAAAGACCTAAGAGCTGTAATATGCCAAAACTAATCTTTGTCGGCGGCAACGGCCTATGTTGCCATAAGCTGCCGTTAAACTGTGGACACACACACTGTACAACATGTATAGAGACGAAGCTAACACGATTAGCTAAAATGACGTTTATATAGTGTCTGAATTGCCCGATTTGAAGGTGTCAAAGTAGTTCCCAAATATTTCAGTAGAAATCACTTATGAAGGACATCTTGCGGTGACCCTGACTGTTGACCTTACCTTATATTAGTCAAAACGAAGACTATGAGCGTCGACCTCCTTCTTTATCCAGCTGCGGACTGGCACCACCCGTGCTATGGCGGAGTTAACGACATCTTATACGGCAGCCTTAGAAATGTTTAAGCTAGTCAAAAATTGGATTGGATGCAAGAATTTTACGAGATCTAATGGCATCAAAGATCTTTGATGTCGAAAGAAGAAAACAGTTTTTGAACAGTTTTAACTTCCCTTTTTAACAGAATTATGTCAGCAAAAATTTTAACAAAATTATATCAGCAAAATATTTACAGTAGGAGTTGCTGCTTGACGAAATTCTGTCGATAAAAGAGATGATTAACATCCCCTCTTTCTTCTTTCTGGCTTCGGACTGGCACTACTAACTGTTGGCGTTTTCTTTAATATTTCATTTTACACTTTATTTTATTTGTGTTATATTTTCTTTATAACGTATAAGGCACTTTGATCTGGGCAGAGGCCGATAAACTGTACATCAAAAACTTCCTCGTAGCGATTGCATTACGAAGACGAGAGCTATTTTATTTATAGCATCTAAATACAAAAATTTAAGGTGTCCAAGAAGAGCGTAAAATATTGGAAAATAAGCGACATCTTACGGCTGACGTCGACCTTACATTGCATCGATGCATTTCCCCAATGGATGTTCGATGTCCACCAAGAACCTTTTCTAAGAGATTATAACGGTGTGTACTCGTAATCATCGAATTTATTCAGCGCCAACACACTAAGTCATGAGAACGAAAGGAATTAGCTAATTTACGGACGCTCAGGCAGTGGCAAAATCAGTGTGGGGAAACGTTACGCCCTGGAGTTCAAATCACCGATGGGGCAGAAACTTGTTTCGGAATTTCGACTCCACTAGCGCCCCCTAGCCAACTCAGCTATAATTGTATTGTATTGTATTGTATTGTATTGTATTTGAACACTTGTTATAGCGCCCCTACCAGATTGCCTATTCAGAGGCGCTCCTCCCGACTACTGCGCGGACGCTGAATCGGAGTTTCACGCCGAAGCGCATGAGCAATTGCGAGTGAAGGACTTGCCCAGGGTCCCTACGCGGCGACTTTGAGGTGGATCCGAACCCGCAACCCTCCAGCTGCAAGGCACCGAACATACCCCTAAACCACCGCGCCCCAGTTGTATTGTGATGTGTTGTATTGTGTGTTGTATTGTACTCCACGTTTATAATGCGACCGAGCCACCCGCAGTAAAGATCCGAGAAATTAATCTCTGATAATCCGACCCGACCGGGAAGCGAACCCACGGGCGCCGAAGCGACGAGCGGGCACCAACCCACTCGGCCACTCAGGATCCTTGAATGCCCTGACCGCACACTGTTAGTGGGAAGATCAGGCGGCAAGGGAAACGAATAGCCACCCATCCACATATGCCGAAGCAAAGGAATTGTGGTCTCAAATACTTTATACGGGTGGCTGCCTGTCCAAATTAGCGAAAGGCGCCGCTCTCAATGGACACCTTTAAATCAAGTTTAACCTACGTTATATATTTTCAGTATCGGTTTGAAACGCAATTACTTGCTTCGGAAGTTCCACTACACTAGCGCCTCCTAGCCAACTCAGCTATAACGAATAGCGAATAGCCAACCATCCATATATGCCGAAGCAAAGAAAGTGAAACGGAGCGTGAATTCAAACCGGTAAGATAACGTTGAAGTCGAAGGTCTCGGTAGCCGCAAGATGTCGTTGCACGCTAATGGCGCGAATTCTATTAGGCGCAGTTTAGAAACCTTTATATCGTTTATTTCAGAACGTGTATATCTCTCATTTTAGTTTAACGTATGGGCAACTTCGCCACCGGACGTCCGTGAATTGCACAACCTGGCTTAGTGCCAGCCATTGCCAGTCCCAAGCCTGGAAGAAGGAGGAGGGCGACGCTTATGGTCTTTGTTACCACACAGCTAGTCGTTAAACAGAAAAATCAAACCAACGTATGGGCCCTTGTAAAATGTAGTGCCAGTCTCAAGCCTAGTTGAAGGAGGAGGGCGAAGCTAATGACCTCTGTTATCACAGTGTCGCTAAACTCAAACTAATACCAATAGATAGATTTGGACTGCATTGACAGAGCTGCATTATAGCATACGAACGATGAGAACTGTTGAAAATAATTTTCGTCGACGTTAACGGCCTTAGTAATCGTAAGATGTCGTTAACCTCAGCATCCAATCGAGACAATGGACGGAACAGAGAGGACAACATTCTGACGAGTATAATAAATAAGGTAGGGTCAACGAAAATGGCAACTACAGAGGTCGTTAAGCATTTGAAACTGCTACTAATTAGTAGCATAACTCCGCCACTGTCCGTATAAACTCTGGTAGTGCCAGTCCAAAGCCTGGATAAAAGAGGCGGCCACGCTAATCCTCTTTCTTGTGATACAGCGTCGTTAAACATTAAATAACCAACCAAATATAACAGTTTCTTACACACCTCGTTTAAATCTCTCATCTGCTATATAAATACTAGTTGCATCGCTACTTATTAGATTTTTCTGTGATTGTCCTGCTTAAGATATGCTATAACGTAAGGTCGACGTCAAATGCCCAGGCAACCATACGACGTCGTTAAACACTAAATCACACCACTATTAATTAAATCCACCACTCTCCATGCTCTGGCAGTGCCAGTCCAAAGTACGTAGACAGGAGGAGGGCGACGCTACTCATCCTTGTTATGATACAGCGCCGTTTAATAAACATTAAATTAAAAAAGCCTACATCCACACCCATTCAGCCGATGCGGTGGCTACTGTGAGTCAGATGTGTCTGACTATGGATGTCCTCTCTTCTTGGATGGCCTCCAATCGGCTACTCTTAAATCCCTCTAAAACACAGCTCATTTGGCTGGGTAGCCGTAGACAACTTCAGGGTATCGACTTTCCTCAACTTACCCTGCTCTTTCCTCACATAACCTTTTCCCTCACAGTTCGTGATCTGGGACTTTCTCTTGACTCCGAGCTTACTTTATCTCAACATGTGAACTCAATTGCACGGAGTTGTTATTATCAGCTTCGTCAGCTTCGAGTGGTCTCTCGCTCTCTCTCTCATGATGCAGTTGTGGTCCTTGTTCATGCCTTTGTTACTAGTCGAATTGACCACTGTTCCTCTCTACTTGCTGGCCTTCCCCTTGGTGTTTTGGGGCGACTAGATCGAGTTCTACGCTCGGCTGCTCGGCTTATTGGACGGCTTCCTAAGTACTCTCCTGTCTCTGCATACATGCGTGATGTGTTGCATTGGCTGCCTGTGTCTCAGCGTATCTCATATCGCATTGCTGCTCTTGTTTCTCGTTGTGTTCTTGGCTGCGCTCCATCTTACTTGCGTGATCTTTGCCGCCCAGTGTCTGATGTTCCAGCGCGTCGGGTGCTTCGCTCTGCGACGAGGGGTGAGTTCCTTGTTCCACGGACTCGCTTGGCTATTAAGCAGCGCCGTGCTTTCTCGGTTGTTGGCCCTTCCATTTGGAATGACCTACCACTTAAGCTCCGTTTTTACTTGTAGGCCATCTGACAGGGTTCTACAAGTCCCTCAAGTCTTTTTTCTTTAGTCGTGGCTGGGCCGGGAGCGCTCCTGAGTAGTTTCTTGAAGGGGCGCTATATAAATGCTCTGAATGAATGAATGAATGAATTAATTAAATAACCAACAAAGTATAGCAGTTTCTTACACACCTCGTTTAAATCTCTCATCTGCTATATAAATAGAACTTGCCGCGCTCCATATCAGATTCTTCTGAGTTTGTCCTGGTTAATAAAGAGTGTAACGTAAGATTGCTTCAAATGCCCTGGCAACCATAAGTCGTGGTTAAACACTAAAAACAACTACGATTAAATAACTCCGCCACTGCCCATTCTCTGACAGTGCCAGTCCAAAGCATGCATACAGGAGGAGGGCGACGCTAATCATCCTCGTTATGACACAGCGTCGTTTAAACATTAAATGACCAACCAAATATAAAAGTTTCTTACACACCTCGTTTAGATCTGTCGTTCTCTTTATAAATAGGATTTGCCTCGCAACGTAATAGATTATTTTATCGTATTTTTGTAAGGTAGACTATAAAGCGGAGAAATACTATGAAAAGAACAAGGTGATTTATAACAACTTTATAGACTTCAGACAGGCTTTTGATAGCATCTGGCAGCGGGGGCTATGGAGAGTGATGAGGAATTATGGAATACCAGAGGAGCTAGTGGAACTACTAGAGGACCTATATAGCAAGACGGTAAGCGCAGTGAGAGTAGATGGGGAGCTAACGGAATGGTTTCGTGTGCATGTTGGAGTAAGACAAGGCTGCGGTCTATCCCCATACCTATTCAACCTGATATTGGAGGCAATGATGGACATAGCGCTGGCAGATACAGAAATAGGGGTGAGAATAAATGGAACAATAGTCAACAACCTAAGATTTGCAGACGACATAGATCTGATGGCGGAAAGCGGAAGCCAACTGCAGGAACTAACGACCAGGGTACACGAAAGTAGCAAAAGATTCGGGCTTAAGATCAATGGAGAGAAGACCAAAACAATGACAATTGGTAAGGAAAAAGAAAAGATAAACATCACCCTGGAAGGAGAGGAGCTGGAACAGGTAACGGAATTTGTGTACCTGGGGGGCGTAATTACGGAGGACGCAGAGTCGACAAGGGACATAAGGAAAAGAATTGGGCTGGCGTCAGCAATGTTTGGAAAGCTGAGGAAACTATGGAGATCAGGCAACATCTCAACAAGAACAAAAACCAAACTATACGAAACACTGGTGATACCGGTCCTCACGTATGGAGCAGAATCTTGGTGCATGAAAAAGGAGGACGAGAGAAGACTCCTGGTGGCGGAGATGGGATGGCTACGAGGACTACTGAATAGATCACGAAGAGAAAAGATACGGAATGAGGTGACACGAGAAGAACTGGGACAGAAGGAAACGATAGTGGAAAGAATAAAGAAACGAAGACTAACATGGTATGGACATGTGATCAGGATGGAGAACGGAAGAATGCCGGCAAAGGCGCTGCACGGAGAGGTGGAGGGAACAAGGAGCAGAGGACGTCAGAAGAAGAGATGGATAGATAACGTATTGGAGGACATAGAAGACAGAGGATGGGACTTAAGAAGGGCAATAGAACTCGCAAGAGACCGACCGAAATGGAGAAGTTTTGTTAGAGCCTCATCGTCAGCGAATACTTGACGGAGGAGAAAGAAAGAAAGAAGAAGAAGACTATAAAGTAAGGTCAATGTCAATTGCCCTGGCAAACATAAAACGTCGTTATAAAACACTAAAAACAACTACTATTAAAAAACTCCACCACTCTCCGTTCTCTGACAGTGCCAGTCCTAAGAACGTAGACAGGAGGAGGGCGACGCTAATCATCTTTGTTATGAAACAGCGTCGTCAAACAGCGACTAACAAATCAATCTTACAGTCTTACCGTTCAAAGCCGACCTTGACATCCCCATGCAGTTCCAAGCAAGTCGTAGTAAGTCTAATCCTGCTTTACCTACGACTAATCAAATAGCGATTAGAGTTTTCTCGTTGCACCTGCGCTGTTGCCGCCGTTCTATAATTGATTGCAAGCTCCTTAGAAAAGCAGAAGAGACCCCTCTGCCCCGATTCGCCTTTATGCGAGGTGCACTTAAAATGAAACTATCTACACAGCACCTGGTTTTGGCTTTTATATCTTTTACGTTACAAGTGGTAGATTGCTTTTGGTATTCGTTACATCTGTTACAATACGCTCGATAACCTACGCCTGTTCGTTACATATATTGCGTTACAGATGTAACGTTACATGTATGTAACAAATTTTCCCAGGATAGTTTCACAGAGTACGTGCGGCAGACGTGAAATTGCAACCGTTAGCCTTAGGCACACATCCTCCAGAGCTCTTACTGAAGAAACCACTATGGATCAAGTATGGCCAGATAAGGTCAGGTCAGGTCAGGTCAGGTCAGGTCAGGTCAGGTCAGGTCAGGTCAGGTCAGGTCAGGTCAGGTCAGGTCAGGTCAGGTCAGGTCAGGTCAGGTCAGGTCAGGTCAGGTCAGGTCAGGTTAAATAAGGTGAAGTAGGGTGAAATATGTTTAAGTAAAGTGAGGTCAGGCAAATTATGGTAAGCAGTTTTTGTACGCCAAGTTCTGGGTTGACAGAGCCGTCGGTTAAAAAAGAGACCTCGCTACAACTAATCTAAATCGAATTCCTCGCGTTTCTTTATCTGTATGTCTCTCCGTACGTCTTTCTATCTATCTTTCCGTCTACCTGCCTGCTTGTCTGTATGTGTTTACTTCCGTGTCTGTCTTTCTGTCTGTGTTTATTTACGTTTGTGTATTTGTCAGTCCGTCTTGTTATCTATTTTGCAGTCTGCCTATCTGTCTTTCTGTCTGTTTGCTGTCTATATGTCTGTCTGTCTCTGTCTATCATATGTCTGTCTGTCTCTGTCTATATGTCTGTCTGTCTCTGTCTGTCCACCATTATGTTGATTTATGTCTTCTGTAATTTGTGTTATTGTAAATTGTTCAATCGTCCAATCGTCCAATCGTCATAACATGTACATGTACAGCGCAGTGCGTTTGTCAGACGGTTTTTTCATTAAAGAATAAAGATTATTTATTATTATTATTATTATTATTATTATTATTATTATTATTATTATTATTATTATTATTATTATTATTATTATTATTATGCCCCGAGGTACAGGATCCCTCAGGGACTTTCAACATTATCTATAATTGTAGATTATTATTATTGTTATAAGTCATTCTATCCTTCTGTCTATGTCGAGTAGAGCGGGAATCGTGCATGCATTACGCTCCGCAACAGGAAGCCAGTGTACCATTTACATTTTACAGTGTGTGTTCGCTTGTGTGTGTGGCCTGCATCGAAGGGGGTCCTTGAATGGTTGTCGGCAAGCTAAGTCGGATCAGTCTCTACCCTTGAGCCGTTCGACAAACTTTACTCGGCATCGGCTTTCCAAGCACGACATCTGCCGTGGGCTTCCAACCAACAGTACTATGCATACGGAATGAAGCCATGACAATCTATTTAAGGATCCAGAATTAGACTTGTAGATGCGAAACTCCTTTTTGTGTGCGTTGCTAGAAGGGGGGATCCGTACATGACGCTGTTGGCAACGTGGCGTCCAAAATTCCAAATTAACTGTCATCTAGGATGTCACTTTGTGTTGGCACAATGTCGTTATGATGCGGTACTAGTGGCGTCTAACACCCCCCCCTCCTGAAATGAAAGAAGTCCTCACTTTCGGCCGACTTATAAATAAAACACTCAGAAGTCTCTCAGAATTGTGAATAAATATACAGAAAACAACGAACCCAGTTTATGTCCAAAACCTTAACCCCCACTTTTGGCAAATGTGGAATATCGTATGTTCCGTGGTATCTACAAATTGGTGTAAAAGGCATGTACATGTATTGTATTGTATTGTATTGTATTGTATTGTATTGTATTGTATTGTATTGTATTGTATTTGAACACTTGTTATAGCGCCCCTACCAGATTGCCCATTCAGAGGCTCTCCCGACTACTGCGCGGACGCTGAATCGGAGTTTCACGCCGAAGCGCATGAGCAATTGCGAGTGAAGGACTTGCCCAGGGACTCCCTACGCGGGCGGCTTTGAGGTGGATTCGAACCCGCAACCCTCCAGCTGCAGCACCGAACATACCCCTATACCACCACGCCCCAGTGTATATGTATGTATGTATGTATGTATGTATGTATGTATGTATGTATGTATGTATGTATGTATGTATGTATGTATGTATGTATGTATGTATGTATGTATGTATGTATGAGCACTTGTTATAGCGCCCCTTCAAGATTTCTACTCAGAGGCGCTCCCGACTACAGCGCGGACGCTGAATCGGAGTTTCACGCCGAAGCGCATGAGCAATTGCGAGTGAAGGACTTGCCCAGGGTCCATACGCGGCGTCTTGAGGTGGATTCGAACCCGCAACCCTTCGGCTGCAAGGCATCGAACATACCCCTACACCACCGCGCCACACTGTCTAAAAGGTAGCGTTACCTCTTCTCTCTGAGTCTCTCTGGTAACCGTTCTCGGATGTTCATGACTTAGAAAGTAAGAGTCTACGACTTCGATAACTACTCACGTTTTAATGAGATTACGGTGTATTTACAATTGGACCAAAAGTAGCCTCATGGTGAGGTTCCAGTTTACTTACACTTGGTTCAAAGGTATCCCTGTAATGAGGTTCCAGTTTACTTACACTTGGTACAAAGGTATCCCTGTAATGAGCTTCCAGTACACTTATAATTGGTCCAAAAGTAATCCGATCCCGTGTTCTAAAAGTTGGTCAAGAGTAGTCTTATAGTGCATGAGGTTCCAGTGTCTCATACTTGGTCCAAAGGCAGCTTTATAATGAGGTTCCAGAGTGACTACAATTGGGTCAAAAGCAGCGTTTTAATTAAGTTCCAGTGTACAGAAATTGGCTGATGTTTTGCAGGCATAAAGCGTTCGTTATTTATCCCGCTGTCGGGAAACTAGTTTTTAAGCGAAAAGAGAAAACCCGGACAGATTGGGATTAAATGAGGGCACAGCTTCTGATAGAGAGAGAGAGAGACAGACAGACAGAACCAGAGATAGAGACAGAGAAAGACCGACAGAGACAGACAGATAGAGACAGAAAAACATAGATAGAGACAGACAGACAGAGACAGAAAACACAGATAGAGAGAGAGACAGAGACAGACAGACCCAGACATAGAAAGGCGGATAGGATAGATCATGTTGCAATCACTAGAATAAGAAATGACACGATATGTCCGTCCGTCCGCCCGTCCGTCCGTCTGTCTGTCTGTCTGTCTGTCCTTCTGATTATATTACTGTAAGTATATCAGTTTATAATTACAGCTGTCTAAATATTGCTCTAAATGGCTCACCTTCTGTCTGTCCATCCATTTGTCCATCCATTTATTTATCCATTTGTCCAGTTGTTCATCCAATCATCCATCAATTCATCCAGGCATCCATCTATTCGTCCAACTCTCTATCCACCCCTCTATCCATCCATCCATCCATCCATCCATCCATCCATCCATCCATCCATCCATCCATCCATCCATCCATCCATCCATCCATCCATCCATCCATCCATCCATCCATCCATCCATCCATCCATCCATCCATCCATCCATCCATCCATCCACCCATCCATCCATCCACCCATCCATCCATCCATCCATCCATCCATCCATCCATCCATCCATCCATCCATCCATCCATCCATCTACCCATCCATCCATCCATCCATCCATCCATCCATCCATCCATCCATCCATTCATCCATCCATCCATCCATCCACAGTCCTTCCTTCACTCCAACAAACCACTCATGATCGTCGTCACGATATCAATTATTTTTGAAGAAAATAGAAACCTCTGCAACTTTCGCGCACATCTCCAAGGTCATTTACATAAGGCCATTTTGCAACCCAGATTCGAAGACAATGCTAACTCAGCGAAACCCGACTTAACAACTGCTCTGCCTCCTCCTCTCTCTGGTCTCTCTGGCAAATGGTCTCGGATCTCCCTTGTTATCTCTGGACAACCCCTTTGACACGACGCAGCCCTCGTGAATAACCTGGTGCCCTGCGCTTAGCTTCATAGTAGCGCTTTAGAAATTTGGAGTTTAGGATTAAGTTAACAATTTATGATTAT
>JACEVL010000366.1:105000-159956 GCA_020284085.1 Aporrectodea caliginosa | reverse complement strand
TTTCAATAACTCTTTTCAATAACTCTTTCAATAACTCTTTGAATAACTCTTCAATAACTCTTTCAATAACTCTTTCAATAACTCTTTCAATAACACTTTCAAAACTCCTTTTCAATAACTCTTTTCAATAACTCTTCACTAACTCTTTTCAATAACTCCTTTCAATAACTCCTTTTCAATCAATAACTCCTTTCAATAATCCTTTTCAATAACTCTTTTCAATAACTCTTTTCAATAACTCTTTCAATAACTCTTCCAATAACCTTTTCAATAACTCTTTCAATAACTCTTTTCATCAACCCCTTCTTTCAATAACTCTTCAATAACTCTTTCAATAACTCTTTCAATAAACTCTTTTCAATAACTATTTTCAATAACTCTTTTCAATAACTTCTTTCAATAACACTTACAATAACTCTTTCACTAACTCTTTTCATCAACTCTTTTCAATAACTCTTTTGAATAACTCTTTTCAATAACTTTTTTCAACAACTCTTTTCAATAACTCTTCTCCAACAACACTTTCAATAACTCTTTTCAATAACTCTTTTCTCAATAACTCTTTCAATAACTCTTTTCAATAACTCTCTTTCAATAACTCTTTTCAATAACTCCTTTCAATAACTCTTTTCAATAACTCTTTAATATCTTTTCAATAACTCTTTTCAATAACTCTTTCAATAACTCTTTTCAATAACTCTTTTCAATAACTCTTTTCAATAACTCTTTTCAATAACTCTTTTCAATAACTCTTTCTCAATAACTCTTTTCAATAACTCTTTTCAATAACTCTTTTCAATAACTCTTTTCAATAACTCTTTCTCAATAACTCTTTTCAATAACTCTTTCAATAACTCTTTTCAATAAATAAGCAATGCTTTTTCAATAACTCTTTTCAATAACTCTTTTCCAATAACTCTTTCAATAACTCTTTCAATAACTCTTTTCAATAACACTTTTCAATAACTCTTTTCAATAACTCTTTTCAATAACTCTTTCAATAACTCTTTTCAATAACTCTTTTCAATAACTCCTTTTCAATAACTCTTTTCAATAACTCTTTTTCAATAACTCTTTTCAATAACTCTTTTCAATAACTCTTTTTCAATAACTCTTTTCAATAACTCTTTCAATAACTTTTTCAATAACTCTTTCAATAACTCTTTTCAATAACTCTTTTCAATAACTCTTTTTCAATAACTCTTTTCAATAACTCTTTTCAATAACTCTTTTCAATAACTCTTTTCAATAACTCTTTTCAATAACTCTTTTCAATAACTCTTTACAATAACTCTTTTCAATAACTCTTTTCAATAACGGTCTCATGCTCTCTTCAATAACTCTTTTCAATAACTCTTTTTCAATAACTCTTTTCAATACTCTTTTCAATAACTCTTTTCAATAACTCGTTTTAAAAGCTCATTTCAATAACTCATATCACTTACAAATCGACAAACATGAGAACTTGAAAATTCGCCTCAATTAATTTGTTATGTTCGCCTCGAATTTTTGCATTTGTGAATTAACCCAACAGGTCTGGTAATGGCGCATTTTATTATTTTTTTATTTTATATAAGTTTCTATAGCCATTACAACCCAAGTTGACTAGCGCAGATTCGCAAAATTAGTACCGGTAGTCATAGTAAACTTGTAGTCAAAATACCTCTAAAGATCTTGGACGGTCGCAAGCGTGGAAATGTTGTATGGAGTCATTTCAAGTACGAATCAGTCACAAAATAAAAGTTGGACGATACAGAGGCGTTGGTATTAATGAGGGTAAGTTTTATTGCCGTCTCATGGCCGGTAAAAAGACGACTATCTAGGTCACCCAATCATCTCAATTTTCACAATCCACTCACATACAAAGAAGTCTGCGCTTCAGGGAGAGATAGATAGAGGTATATAGAAGGAAACTCGGCGAAGGCCCTCAAAACCGGTGAGATATTAGTGTGCGGTAAAATTAATAGACTCAACTGTCTCAACGGCTGTGTTTTGCAAAAGTGTTGGTTGATTTTTCCTGGCTTTACAACGACTTTCTTTGTTTCTAGGTATCGTTATAATAGAAATATTTGTATGTGCTGTGTATAATCTCATCTCATCTCTTCTCTTCTCATCTTTTCTTTCCTTTTCTTTTCTTTTCTTGTTCTACCTTACCTTCACTTACCTTAGACATCACCTTAATTACCATACCTATAATTACCTTATGCTATATTACTTTGCCTTATTTTACCCGAGTTACCCTAACTTACCTCACATTATCTTACTCATCTCCTGTTATCTTCTTTTACCCCCATTATCTTCAGGTACCTCACATTATCTTCTCTTAAATCACATTACCTTCTCTTAAATCACAATATCTTCTCTTAAATCACATTATCTTCTCTTAAATCACATTATCTTCTCTTAAATCACATTATCTTCTCGTAAATCACATTATCTTCTCTAAATCACATTATCTTCTCTTAAATCACATTATCTTCTCGTAAATCACATTATCTTCTCTTAAATCACATTATCTTCTCTTAAATCACATTATCTTCTCGTAAATCACATTATCTTCTCTTAAATCACATTATCTTCTCTTACCTCATATTATCTTCTCTTACCTCACATTATCTTCTCTTACATCACATTATCTTCTCTTAAATCACAGTATCTTCTCTTAAATCACATTATCTTCTCTTAAATCACATTATCTTCTCTTAAACCACATTATCTTCTCTTAAATCACATTATCTCACGGTGCTGCCATCTGTTGCTTGGCGAAATTGCTTCGGCCACTGATCTGCTTTCATCGGACGCATGTGCGTTTATCTCGTTTTTATAGCGCCACTTCAGACTCTCTCGGATGCGCGGAAATCATAGATAAAAATGTACTTCGCGCTTTTATATCGCTTTTTTAGAATCTCGATTTGTGCGCTGCTCTTGATGTCTAGTCCCGGTTTGGCCACACTGAATTTTCTAAAGACGTTCTCTCGAGCCACGTTACAACTTACAGTGTAACTGTATTTGTAATTAGTAGCTTCTATTGCGCCGGTGTATTATTCGAAAGGCATCCAACGATGGCACACCAAAACTAAGTCGTTATCAGGTCAATATCCAGAAGATCAGTACGTAAGACAAATGCAGCCTATTGTGGGACAATGGGACATGGTATAGCCATAGAGATGTATAATATATAAATATATCACTAGAGGCGAGCATCTACTGTCTATGGTGAGGCTGGGACCCTGTGGCCGCTCAACGGGTAACCATAAAGGCCTTGACCCATTGCCGCTCAAAATGAATTTCAACCAATCAAAACGCGTCATTTCAATTTAAATTAACTGCGGAACTCTCGATAAGGTGTTATTATATCTATGGCTGTGGCTTCAAATATGTGAGAAGGGAAGATACGTCATGCTTTCTCTAGCGATGATAATAACATCTAATTGGGTATAGCCTTGCAACGCCTTGCAAAGGGTTCGAGCCTCATTCCCAAAGACGGTTATTGCGTAGGGACCTTGAGAAAGACATTTACTCACAGTTGCTCAGCGCCATCGATTGATGGTTCGTCATTAGATAGTGGTGCCTATGATAATAATAATAATAATAATAATAATAATAATAATAATAATAATAATAATAATAATAATAATAATAATAATAATAATAATAATAATAATAATAATAATAACAATAACAATAACAATGATACAATAGCAATAATTGCAATAACAGCAACAATAACAATAACAGTAACAACAACAACAACAACAACAACAACAACAACAATAATAATAATAATAATAATAATAATAATAATAATAATAATTGCATTTTGCTTGGTTTCGGAAACTTTATGTAATTGATTTTAGTGGATACTGTAGTGAATTGTTAAAAGCCGCTTAGAGACCTTTAAATTGTGTTGTTCGGATTCTATAAATACCTTTTCGTTGCTTAGTTGCTAATTTCCAATAGCCTCTGGAGGTGGGTCAATACCATACGAACGATGAGAACTGTACGAAAAAATTAAACAGAATAAAATTATAAAATAAATAAAAATTAAATATTAAATCAAGTAATTAATCAAGTAAAGATAATTTCATTTATTCGTTAACGGCCTTTGTTGAAAAAAGATGTCATTAAACAAATAATTATTGTATCCAGCCTCCACATACCTTCCGATGAGTAAGGTAGGGCTGACGTCAAAGACCCATGCAGCCGTAATATAACAGTCAGGGTTCAATCCTCCTCCTCCTCCTCCTCCTCTCCTCCTCCTCCTCCTCCTCCTCCTCCTCCTCCTCCGCCTCCTCCTCCTCTGAGACGATTACTGTGTAGGAACTTTGACCTTCACTGACAATTGCTCAGCGCCATCGAGTGATGCTTGGTCACTATTCGTGAACGCTGCTTCAAATCGGCAGTGACGTAACTAGAACTTCTCGTTTTTGGGGGCTTTAAGCCTGGAACATGACCACTGCAGTAGTCCGAGCCTATAGTGGAGCCGGGGGTTTATTGATTTGGGGGGCTTCAGCTTCCGTTTGGGGGGGCTTAAGCCCCCAAGCCCAAAGCTAGTTACGTCCCTGCAAATCGGAGGGAATTGTCCAGAGAGTTCCCTCCGGAAGAATAACATCCGTTGGCACGGAGACCATGCAACGAAAGACAAAGGTAAACATCAAAGTTTATAATATATATACATGTATATATATATATATATATATATATATATATATTCGATTGATTTATTAATTAATTAAACCTGAAAATACTTAATTAATTAATTTGACAAATTGACTAAATGAATAAAATAAAATATTGTGTCTAAGTTTGACGCATAGATTGTTTCTGACTGGAGACCACGCAATTACTTTGTCACACCAGTCTCCAGTTAATAAATTTATTAGAAAATGAATGAATAAATAAAATATAATTTAGTGTCTAGGTTTTGCACATAAATTTAGTCTGACTGTAGACCACACACTAGTACCTGGTCATACCAGTCATTAATCGAGATGTCCACGCGTTTCGTTCCCTGTGCATCTAATAGATTCACAGATCTATAGACATGACCCATTCATCGGCCGAGCTTTGTTGATCGCCGACTCTTTTATTACTTAATTAAAAGCCGGTCTCCTTTTTCCGGCTCTCTCCGGCCGTACTCGGCTCTCTCCGGCCGTACTCGGCAGTCTTCGTGCGGCCTCGGTATTCGCCGGCAGTCACTTCCTGGTTCGTTGCAGGTTAAGAAGCACTTGTCGGGACTAATTTGACGCCGTAGCTTCGATCTACGACGTTGTAAATCGTCGGGAATTTCCGTACGAGTGCTTCGCTATGGACCCGAGTCTTTCCGAAGTTCTACGGATTGGACCGAATGTATGGGAGTCGTATGTTGTCTGGGACTGTTGGGGAATGAGGTGGAGGGGTAGGGTAGGGTAAATGGGTGGATCGTAATCGTAATCGTAATCGTAAACTCCTATTTCTAAAGCTAGGCACCAGCTTATTCACGAGCGCTGCGTCAAGACAGAGGGTTGTCCTGGGTGGATATGGCGGTTGGGGTGGATGGCGCGGAGTGAGACAGATTGGGGCAGAGTGTCGTGAATGGGTGGATTGGGTGGATTGGGGTGAACGTGGTGGAATGAGGCGCATTTGAGTAGAGTGGAAGGAATAAGCGGATGGGTGGAGTAGGACGCATTGGGTGAATAGAGAATGACGTAGAGTGACTGGGATTGGGATTGAGGCGGATGGGATAGATAATATGGATGGAGAGGAATGAAGTAGAGTTGGGTAGAATAGGGTCAATGGCTGGGATGACAAGGTGTATGGGGTGGAATGGGGTTGTTGTATGGTGGCTTTTGTCAGAGGTGAATGTATATATGTATGAATGTATGTATGCATGTATAAGTCTGTTTGCATGGATACATAATATATGATTACGGTAATGGTGGTTATATATAGGCATATGTATTTGTATGTATGCATGTATGTGTGAGTATAGATGTGTATCGGTGTATGTATGTGACAGCATAATTCGCTGAGATGGATGACCATTTCTGGTGGGTTGCGTGGCTCGATAGCGAATTAGCGACTTTGATGGGATCAGTAAAAGGCGCTACATGAATGTTCAGTTGTATACTATTATAATACCATATAAGCATACTGAGAAACAGGTAAAAGAAGCTCTGAAAAAGAGATGCGGAAAGTCAGAGAGAGAGAGAGAGAGAGAGAGAGAGAGAGAGAGAGAGAGAGAGAGAGAGAGAGAGAGAGAGAGAGAGAGAGAGAGAGAGAGAGAGAGAGAGAGAGAGAGAGAGACAAGGAGAGAAACATAGAGAGACATTCAGACAGAGATGGAGAGGGAGATGGAGAGGGAGAGGGAGAGGGAGAGAGAGAGAGAGAGAGAGAGAGAGGAGAGGGAGAGGGAGAGGGAGAGGAGAGGGAGAGGGAGAGGGAGAGGGAGAGGGAGAGGGAGAGATAAGCATAGAAGGAGAATAATAATAATAATAATAATAATAATAATAATAATAATAATAATAATAATAATAATAATAATAATAATAATAATAATAATAATAATAATAATAATAATAATAATAATAATAATAATAATAATAATAATAATAATAATAATAATAATAATAATAATAATAATAATAATAATAATAATAATAATAATACTGAGAAATGTATTATGCTCATGTTTGTGCACCTTTAAATCTTTTATTTTAATCGATACAATAGTAAACTTGGTACGCTCTGCTTAGACACCTTCAGATTTGTGATTCTGTCGCAATAAATGCCTTCTTTTGGATGCGTTGTCAACTCACTTCTTTCGTCAATGTATAGGTCTATTTGTCGTCATGGTCATTGGAACCGCACGATGCTGTTAATAAACAACGATAGTAATATACGTTTATTAATTCAAACTAACAAGTACGCAGTCACCCTACATGATATAATTATTAGTAACAGCTGATAACAAGTTTAACAGGAGTCGAATTTAACTGTTTGGCAGCCTACAAGACGCCCATCTCTCCTACTGCTTATTTTACAGTCGCCCCTAGGGAGTGGAAAGCTGAGTCAACCTAATGGGCTATCGGTTATCGAACCCGCGTCTTTCTGATCTTCGTGCTGGGGTGATACCATTCAACAAAGTTGATTTTAATGTTACAATGCTTAAGGATTGTATTGTGGAACATGATAACCTATTGGTTAGAGCCTCCTCCTCCTCCTCTGAGACGGTTACTGCGTGAGGACATTCACGTACAAGTACCCAGCACTATCGACTGAAGCTTGGTCATTTTTATCCATCTAGTTTAACTTACGGAAATCTTGCTTGCTTGCTTGCTTGCTTGCTTGCTTGAGCCACAGGCTAAAAAGTCAAATCTTGCGACGACTAATTCGATCACTTACAATCATTCAATCGTCCTGAAACTTGGCAGATAGACTCGCCCTCCCAGGCACTTCATTCTATAAAAATTTCAGCTCCCCCAAAGCTTATAGAATCGGGGACTCAACTTTTCGAATCGGGGAATCCCCTTTTCCGATACGCAGCGTTGTCATTGGCCGCAACAAAAACGGGCGCGCTGCCTCATTAAACGCACGCTATGACGTAAAATGAACGCAGACTATATATTTGTAGAGGTAACTGCTTCGTAAGACGCATTATAGGATACTAGATGGAGGAGGAGGAGGAGGCTCTAACCAATAGGTTATCATGTTGTGGGGCGCGGTGGTGTAGAGGTATGTTCGGTGCCTTGCAACCGGAGGGTTGCGGGATAATGAATATTGAACATTTGCAATAAGATGTCGTTAAACTCTGGATGCAATTGTGGCACACGTAGCTGATTGGTTAGAGCGCTTGCCTTGCAACGATAAGTGTACGGATTCGATCCTCCTCCTCTGAGACGGTTACTGTGTAGGGACCTTGAGTAAGTCCTTCACTCACAATTACCCAGCGCCATCGATTGATGCTTTGGTCATTACAAGGCCGTAGCCAGGATTTTATTTCGGGGTGTTTACTCGTCCTTGAGCAAGCCGACAAGCAACCGAGTCAACCGACTAAGGGGTTTGCGTTAGTATCTCGTTCTTTCATTTTTACATTAATTAACTTCGGGTGGTGTTCAAACACCCAAAACACCCCTAGATACGGCCTTGGGTCATTAGATGGTGGCGCTTAATAAATGCGTAATAATATTAATTGTATTCTGCTCAGTTTATACGACTTTAAGTCTTTTCTTTCGACAGATACTATTACTATAGTACAATTGGTGTGTTCTCCTTAGACACCTTTAAATTGTGTCTTACTGTCGCTATAAACGATGTATTTTCGGTCAATCGGCAGATGCGTTACCCCCTAGATTCTAGAACAGAAGTCATTGGCCTTGCAACCGCTTGATGCTGTTAAACACTAATGTATCACAGCGAATGATTGTATAGTTGGACAGGGAAACCGATTGTTTCGATCATCCTCCCATGAAACGGTTACAGTGTAGGGTTGTTGAGCAAGTCCTTCACTCACAATGGCTCAGCGCCATCGCTTGATGCTTCGTCATTAGATAGTGGCGCCTAATAAATGGATGGTGATGGACTTTCAGTGGTCACTCAGAGAGCAGCTGGAGTGACTCATGAGCTGCGTTTCATCATTCCATCTGACATTCAAAGAAAGATTATCGACCTCCGTCGATTCTCCATAATCCGGGTGACTTCAGAGGTCACGGGGTCAACGATATTCACCACCAGAAAAATAAATGGCATAGCTATCAATCGTATGTCGAGAAATGTTCCTCTATATCTGTATCTGTCTCTGTCTCTGTCTCTGTCTGTCGCTCTCTGTCTCTGTGTCTGTCTGCCTGTCTCTCTCTCTCAGTCTCTTTCTCTTTCTGTTTCTGTTTCTGTCTCACTCTCACTCCTCTTCCGTCTTTAAATATGTCTGCATCCTCTGCCCTTCAATCTCTCGGACACCATTGTTTCTCATTATCTCCTCCCCGTTACGCTGTGTTGCCTGCCTACCTGTCTGCCTGCCTGTCTGCTTGCCTGCCTGCCTTTTTTTACATGCCTGCATACCTGCTTTCTCTTGTCTTCCATTTCCTCCCTAACTTTCTTTCACTTTTCTTTCCTTTCTCCTCAATTCTATTTAATTCAATTCCAATCACTTCCTCTCCTCTCCTCTCTCCTCTCCTCTCCTCTCCTCTCCTCTCCTCTCCTCTCCTCTCTCCCTCTCTCTCCTCTCCTCTCCTCTCCTCTCCTCTCCTCTCCTCTCCCTCTCCTCTCCTCTCTCTCTCCTCTCCTCTCCTCTCCTCTCCTCTCCTCTCCTCTCCTCTCCTCTCTCTCCTCTCCTCCCCTCTCCTCCTCCTCCAACCCTCCAACCCTTCACATACTTCCACTTTCCCCGCACTCATATCCAACAGGTATCACGTTTTCAATTATATTACGAAGCATATGGAGCGCGTCGACCCGACCCGCGGAAAAATATGAGCGCGTGATTAATTGCGTTTGGAGCGGGCGCGGTCCGTCCTGCGACGGTCGCTGGGTCGGGTCAAGAAGCCGCATATGCCTGCGATCGGAGAGCGGGGCGCCGAGCAGCGGGCACGCGAGGGACGATGACACGGCTCCAGGAAGGACCGATCAATCACGCTGAATTGCTGGCGACGCGGCTAATATGAGAAGGAAAGATGGAAGGAAGGAAGGACGGAAGGGAGGAGGGAAGAAGGGAATCGCCAGCGCTATTTTCCGCTGGACGATCTGGAAGAGCGATTAGGGCTTGGGAGATGATTTGCGGTTGGGTTGAGGTGGGTCTGTGAGGGGCTGGGTGGATTGGTGGGGTGGTGGGGGGAAATGGAGTGAATGAATGGCGCTGCTTCAAAGGGACTTAGGTGGTAATCAAGAATAGACGGAGTCAGGGCGGCAAAATGTCGTCTGCTACGACGTCGTTGTCGTCGTCATCATCGGTGTTGTCGTCGTTCGTCTCTTCGTTGTTCGTTGTTGTTGTCATTTCTTTGAAATCGCCTCTTTCATCTTCTGGCTTTCCGTAGCCATATTTATAATCATTATTTTTACTACTACTACTACTAATACTAATACTAATTGCAGCGGCTGCTCCTATGACTACAACTACTGCAACTACTACTGCCATTACAATTTTGCCGCAATGTGCATGTAATGCATCGGGGATTTAAAATACTAATTAAAGTCTGGAACTGTTATTATTATTATTATTATTATTATTATTATTATTATTATTATTATTATTATTATTATTATTATTATTATTATTATTATTATTATTTTTTTTTTTTTTTAACCCGAGGTACCTCAGATCCCTCAGGAATTATAAAAATTATCCGGAGATACAAAAATGCATTCTGGGAAGGCTAGACCTCGTCAAGATCAGGCGGCAAAAAGGTGCCTAGGAAGGCGATGGCGTTAAAACGTTGGATTATGATGGCAATGCGCTGGAAAAGATAGCAGGTTTCTCTCGGATCCCCGGTTATACGAGAAAGACAGCGCCCCAACTCTCTGATGAAAAGTAGGCCACTGCTGTTAATTGGGCCAAGAGTCTCGAATGCCAACGGAATAAAGTGGTAGGTTTGAGCGAGTGTGTTGTATTTGGCGCATTTCCGGTCTGCTGCCAATTCGGCTGCACCGGCTGCTGTGGCCGATGTGACTGGTAGGTAGGATGCGGCTAGAGTGTCCGTTACTGTGGCATCCCATATCAAAGCACGGCCCATCCGCCATGGAATAAGAGTTAGGCCGTCATCTAAATTGTCTCTTATTATTATTATTATTATTATTATTATTATTATTATTATTATTATTATTATTATTATTATTATTATTATTATTATTATTATTATTATTTGTCATCATCATCATCATCATCATCATCATCATCATCATCATCATCATCATCATCATCATCATCATCATCATCATCATCATCATCATCATCATCATCATCACCATCATCATCATCATCATCATCATCATCATCTTTTTATTATTCTTGTTATTATTATTAATGCCATTATTCTTAAATGTATTTTTATTATTAGCATAATCTTCATAAGTATCACACTATTACAATAATTAAGTTCTTTATTATTAATTCGCGTCAAGAACAATTATTTTTAATATCCTGATATTTATCAATTTTAACTCGTTGAATAATTAAAAACATTAAATGCCGCTCCAAAATTTCTCACCACGAAAGATAATTAATTTATCTGTTTCAGCATCAAATTGCAGCCAACAAAATAATATATCCGCGATTTTTAAGTCAAGTTTACGACGCTCTGAAAAAGCATGCTAAGTACGCCTGAACAGCGACTTAACATTATTAACAGCAGATAACAAAATAAAAATCGCTTCATTTATAGTTGCCTTTCACTCTTTTGGTTATGCTCGTCTAGAAATCATCGAAATGCCTCAAATCGAATCACCGGTCCGTTCTCCCGGTTCTTTGTGAAGATACAATGCTCGGACGTACGATCGGAGCTTTCTCTGCGGGCGTCCGGTGACAATTGTCGCCGGCGCCCATAAGCTCCCCATCACAATGCCCGGCAGACCGAAAGAGATCGCTAATTCCAGATGGTATCGCGAGATGGTCCGTGTGCAGACGCTGGGTTCTGCTGCTTCTGCAACGGGAAGATACAGAGCCTGGGAATGAAAAGCATTCGCTGATGAAATGCAGTCGTGGTTGTAGCGGCGAAATTCCTTGAGCCGCAATGTACGCTTTTTGGGGTGGGCCAAATATTGCTGGCTGACTTGTCGGTCCCGATTTTTTAATAACAGAAATTTGTCGCAGTGAAAATTAAGGCGACGGATATGCATGCATGCATGTATTGTATTGTATATATTTGCATAGGTGTGTGGATGTATATTTTATGCATATATATGTATATGTGACTATACATGTTTGTATGTATGTATCTATTTTTTATGGACCTTCGTGGAATCCTATGTATGTTCATGCGTATATATATGTATGTATATAAGTATGTACGTTTGCATGAATTTATGTATGTATGTATGCATGTATTCATATAAGCACGAATGTATGTATTCATGTATGTATATTTATCGATATCATGGAATGTATGCTTGTGCATATGTATGTATGTATGTATGTATATACATGTATGCATGTATGTATGTGTTTTATAGTCATTCACGGAATCGTATGTATGTTTGTGCGCATGTATATATATGTATTCCTGTCGTATGGATTGTGTACGTCACAGTACGTGTGAACGTAATAACTCATCGGATATAATTTATGTATGTATGTAGTCATGCAACATTTAAGTGGCTCCCTCTTGACACCTCTTCGTCTAGTAATTAGCTGATGGCTCAAGTTCGCACATTTATTCGGAACCGATTGCACTCGTAATTCGATTAGCGCACCTGTTTTTTACTCAGCATTTATTCTGGGAATTTCTTAGACATTTAAGAAACACCTGACAATTTGTGTAGAGCCGTACTGAATAACCCTGTCTTGAACTGTTACCCAATTAAATAGCAGTCAGGCATACACACATACAAAACGGAATACACACATACCAACATACATGCATATATATGCATATGCATGCATAGATACATGCCTACATATGCATGCATACATACATACATACATACATACATAGGCTACATTCAACAGCATCATGCGGTGACGATGACGTTTAAAAGCGATATTACATAGGACTTTCAGTTGGTAATGGAGGGAAAATATGGTCTTTATAGAGTCAGAAAGACACAATTTAAAGGTGTCTATACAGAGCGTATCAATTTTACTATAGTATCCCTTGAAATAAAAGGTTAAAAGATGTATAAACTGAGCACAATATTATTATTATTATTATTATTATTATTATTATTATTCTTAATTTTGTCAAGCGCACATATAAATGACCAAGCATCATTCGACGATTCTGAGCAATTGTGATAGGCTACATTCAATGAGCTTGCTCAATGTTAGGGCTGGGCATTTAACGCGTTATTAACGCGACTAATGCGTTAATTAATTAACGCGATGAAATTTTTTAACGCAGTTAACGCGATTGTCACTGCGCCCAATTATTTATAAAAATGCGCTAAAACAATTCTTGATAAAACCTCTCAGTTTATACTTTAAACTTAAAAGTAAACACTAAAACGTAAAAATAAGTAGCAAAAGCATTGCGTGTTTTTGTTTATTGACTGCAATCATTGATATAGTGCATATTCAACGTAATTACTCCTAGTCGGTACAGTGGTTGCTCTTATTATCTATAGTGACATGCGTTAAACATTAATCGCGGCGTTAAAAGTTTTAATCGTGCGATTAATTTCGATTAAAATTTTTAATCGTTGCCCACCCCCTACTCATTATACATATGTTCATGCCTTCGTGCAGCTCAACCAACAGATTCCCGTCAACAGTTGAAATATGGCATGGACGTAGGTAGACTTCTCCTCTCCCTCCCTCTCCCTCTCCTTCGGTATCCTTGGCAACCGGGCATGGCTCTTCACTTATGTTCTTTTGAAAATCCCTCTGACTTGACGCAGCATTTTATAAATGCGTAGCTTACGATGACGATTGTATCTTCAAGCAGACCCCAAGAGGAACGGAGCCGCTCTATACATTCTGTTGAATGGTTGAAAGCGACGTAGCAGTCGGTGTTTTGATTAGTGTATATCCATTTCTTACGTGGCTGCATCTGGCGAATGTTTCATGCAGAGCAGTTAATCTTGGCTTCGTTAGGAGGCGCGCCTGGTTTCTCCTCCATTCATCGGGTGGCGCTACTATCGCTGTTGTTTAGAATGCACTTAAACAGTCAATTCATAACGAACAAAATAATCGCCCCATTTAAGGTTCTCGTGTACGGAACGTACTAGGCCGAGTGTCTGCATTGATTCAGGGAAAGATAAGTAGCCTGAGAGGCAGCCATGGGAACGAAGTGTTAATGATAATTTTGTTAGCCTCGGTATATGAGATCGTGTGACCAGTCACTCTCCCTCGCCGTCTCATCAGTCCCCTCCCTCGCCGTCTCATCTTCCCACCGACAGTGTACGGTCAGTGTACTCATTATAACTTAACTGGTTAAGGGGAGCAGATGGAACAGAAATATCGACACAAATTTCTGCCCTGGTAGGGATTTGAATCCCAGACCTCTCTGTTGGCAGTCGATCATTCAAACCATTAGATTGACTAGACTATCTAAATTAAGATGTATGCACACCAATTAAGATGTATGTACACCAGAGTGCGGTTATGCAACTGGTATAAAAAAGATATACTTACTTTACTTATCTCGTAGATATGACTTACATAGACCTAGTCATAAAAAACAGGTGTATTTACTCAGGCAGGCGCAGATACACACACACAAACAATGACTAATATACATGCCTGCCTCTGCTATGCAATGCCATGCAATGCCAGAGGCGACCTGGTGTAAGCAAGTTTTAGGTGCAGGCCAAAGTCTATTATAATTAATAATTGCTCATAATATCACAGAGGCGGGGTTCAACCGTTCGCTGTTGTTTGCCAAGAGCTGTTCTAACGTGACTCGGTCTGTGTGTTTTTGTGTACATATACAGCGATTGCATGCGTAAGTTGTGTTATGCTCTGTGAGTGTGTGTGTACTTGTGTATCTGTATTCCTGCGTGTGTGCATATGTGTGTGTGTGTTTGTGTGTCTGTACATTTGTTGTGCATGTCTGTCTGTCTGCATGTCTGTCTGTCTGCATGTCTGTCTGTCTGCATGTCTGTCTGTCTGCATGTCTGTCTGTCTGCATGTCTGTCTGTCTGCATGTCTGTCTGCCTGACTGTCTGTCTTTCTATCTGTGTGTCTGTCTGTTATAGAACTTATTATATAGGCGCTTGCGCATGGAGCCTGCAGCCAATTCGTGCTCTCCGAGAGTTCATGGAGAAGCAGGGGCCGTTCCAGCACACTCGCGTCTTTCCTGGACTTCTGTCTATTATCAATTGAACGCGAAACGCACGTGCAGATTTGTGTCGGGCGTAAACAACTCTGCTACTGCTAGACCTGGTTTGGACATGTAGAAATAATGCGTTAATGGAGTCCAACACATGCAAGAATCGAAGGAAAAGTAAATAAGGCAGACCAAGACTACGCTGGATAGACGACATAAATGAGGACATTACATCACTTGGATTAACACTGAGTGGAGCAAAAGACTTGACAAATGACCGAGGACAATAAGTTCATTTATTCGTACCCATCGCCAGAGGCGTAACGAGACTTAAATTCAAGAGGAGGCAACTTCACAGACCACTGGCAAAATCCTGGTCATTGACGTCATTGGTCAATAGAAGCTCCAGTATATAAAAAAAGGCAGAGGAGGCAACTGCCTCTTCGTGCCTCCATGTAGCTACGCCTATACCCATCGCCGCTAAATGGCTGGCGTTCATTATCATAATCATCATCATCATCATCATCAACATCAGTTCCTGACGCCAACCGTTTGGCGGCGATGGGAAAGAATAAATGATTGATGATGAATGAATGTCCTCTGTCATTTGTCAAGGTAATTGCCCCCTCCGTGTTAGCCCAAGTGATGTTATGTCCTCATTTATAATATCTATCCAGCGTTGTCTTGGTCTGCCTTTGTTTTTTTCCTTCGAAACTTACATGCAGTGCGTTATGTGGGATTCTGTCAACTGCAGGGAATCTCTCTCCATGTCCAAACCTTCGGAATCTTCGTTGAACGACTTTGTTTGGTAGTGTTGTTTGGATACCTAATTATTGTCTCATGTCATTGTTTCTTATCTTGAATTCCTGTGCTCTTCCGCAATCAACTCATTTCTGCTGTAATAACTTATATCGCGTGTACTTTGAGTTAACGCCGAGCATGCATTAAATTTGTTGACGCAGGTACAACTCACAGCACGCAATAGTTTTCGTCCACTTGTAGAAGCCTAGAAGTCTTCGCAAAAAGTTCTGCTGAGTGGGCTTGGAAGCGGAGATAAAGCCAGGCTGTGGATGATCGTGTTTCAGTGTTAGCCAGTTTCTCTTTGTGGATGCACGTAGGCAGCCAAGGCTCTGCTGCAGTTGGTTATTACCACGATGGCTGCCCAGGGAAAGGATGGAGCAAGCGGCGGATCAGGTGATTACAGACTCAACTCTATGGTCTCTTTAAACGTTGAACTATTTGTAATATGGACGTTTTTCTATAGCGCCTATTGGGCTGGATCTTAACTTGAGTGGTACCCATTCAAACGGACATCGGTGGTGAAGGATCTCACCCGATCAATTCACTGGGAAAATGACGTCTGTTTTCAATGAGTTGATCAAAGTACACTCGATCCTTTACCACATCAGTCAAACATAGCCACCGGTGTCCGTTTGAATGGCCACCAGCGGCGTAGATCACGGGGAAGGGGCAGAGGGGACTGTCCCTCAAAGTTCGACAGGGTCCCTTTGTCCTCCAAAAATGTAGATATCTGGCCTCGAAAAAATTTGTCCCCCAAAGTTATGTACAGAGTTTCACCTCAGGGTGCCATGTCATTTAAGGTTCCCGAGATTTAAATCTACGAAATAAGCAAGTATTCGGTTCTCCTGAAGGTTGATTCGACTGTTTTCAACTTTATACAAATTGAATAATGAGTTAGGGATGCGTTGTGGTATAGCGAATAGTGTGCATGACTGCCAATCGAAGAATTAGGGTCAAGTCTCAGACAGGGATAGGTCTAACCTTCTTTCGAGATATGGGCTCCATCTTCGCCCCTATACACTGTTTGTGGTAAGAGTAGACGGCTGGGTAAAGGCTTGGCCAACCGATCATCATATGCCGAGGCTAAGAAAATGAAGTCACACTTCAAACCCTTGACTGCTCTGCTCTTTTTCTTTTTCTACTATTCTTTCGGACATCTTGGTATGCAGGATTGCTAACCAACATACATATGCCGAGGCCAAGAAAACGAAGCCTTTCTTTAACTCTTGTGAGAATTTGTATTTTGTGTGTGTGTGTGTTTATGAAAGTGATTGTGATGACCACTGGTCAAGAGGACGAGATGACCGTCGTAAGGTTGGACAGAGCGTCGCAGAGCAAGCTGAAGGACGAGGGTCCGATCTACCACGTCGCAGATGGTCAGTTCAAGGGAATTGTGGTCAAGCAGACGCTGGACGAAGGTCAGTGGATAGTATGAACATCACTCAGTCAATAACTTACTAAGTCAGTCAGTCAGTGAGTCAGTCAGTCAGTGTCTCAGTCAGTCAGTCAGTCACAGTCGTTATCTGTTTCAGTCAGGTCAGGTCGGTCAGTCAGTCAGTCAGTCAGTCAATTAGTCTGTCAATCAATCAGTTCAGTTGTCACTATTCAGTCAGTCATACAGTCAATAAGTCAAACAATGACTCAGTCAATTCAGTCATTCAGTAAGCCAATCAGTGAGTCATTCCTTCACTCAGTCAGTCAGTCAGCCATTCACTCATACAGTCACTCAGATTCAATCAATCAGTCACTCAATCAGTGAGTCATCCTTCACTCAATCAGCCATTCACTCATTGATTCAATCACTCATTCAATCACTGGATCATTCACTGATAGACTGTTTATAACAATAACAGATCCTTAGTTCAATTAATTGAAATGGAAACTAACGTTCGTTAATCGAACTTAAGCAAGCGTTTGATTCTGTTGAACCAGGAGGATTGGCAAAGGTGGCAAAACCACACGTCAGGACCTGGTACTATGCCTACATTCGCAACCAAAGCAACAACAAGGACGACACAAACAGGGTAATTCCTCTTGCATACAACACCTCAATGGCGCTCCAGGCAAAAGTTTAGATTTTGGCGTTCCTGACCCCACCTAATAAAAACCATCTTTTAGTTTTAAAATAAGTCACACAAAGCAGCGTAATTCCGAAGTCTGTACCAACATCTTTACGTCACAACTCTTGCAAAACGAAAAGGTCTGATAAAAATGACCTCTTTCTAAGTTCCTAGTTTAAGTAGTACTGTTAATTCTTAATACGTTGGGCGCGGTGGTGTAGGGGTATGTTCGATTGATGAGGGTTGCAGGATCGAATCCACCTCAAGCCGCAGCGTAGGGACCCTGGGCAAGTCCTTCGCGCACAATTGCTCTGCAATCTAATTGCCTGCGCTGATGATGATGATGATGATGATGATGATGATGATGATGATGATGATGATGATGATGATGATGATGATGATGATGATGATGATGATGATGGTGATGATGATGGATAGTAACGAATGCTTCGTTTTACTGTCCAGGAGAGAAGAGAATTGTGTTTCTGGTTTCGACTAAAAACGACGCGAGAGGACAAGATCTCGCAGGCAACCGAATACTTCAAACGACTCATTGAACCGGAAACGTTTCCCAGAGGTAGGCAACCGACCACCCACGTCGAACCCACACACGTCGAAGGCAGGCGACCACCCACATGCAACACGATCATACAATACAATACCATGCAATAAAATTCAACATTCCATCCAATTCTATTATTCAAGACAACACAACAAAATTCGGCGCAGTGCAACATGCAATACAATACATGAAATTTCCTCCCAATAGATATTCGCCTACTGCGGCTACATTTATACAAGTTGGTCATGTTTAATTATAGGCAGCTTCGTGCTTTGTCTGTTATGGGCTTTACGGTCTGGAATGGACTTACTCTGACGCTGCTCAGGCTGCCTATGGTTTCCTGGTATAACTCTTATTGCCATCTTAAGATTCAATCAATCAATCAATTTCGTTTATTCACAATACCAAGCTGACAAGTCGCAACTTGTTACAGGTAACAGATAGAGATTGTTCTTTTAAGCCGGGCCAGGGTCGGAAGCACTCCTGAATAGTTACTCTCGTATTTACGCTATATAAATCTCTGTAATGGGAATGAATGAATGAACACAAGCGCTACAGCGTGTGCTAAGGCAATGTAACATAAACATATACACATATATGGCGGCGATGAGAGTACCAGAATAAATGATCATATAAGGACATATACATCTATCTATGTATGTTTGTATTGAACATATGAACGAGCAAGGGATTTAATATAAAGACTTTTGGAACTACACAATGGCTTCTTTCTTACTTTTTTTACTTAACCTTCTGTAGTTAATGTTAAGCGGAACAATGCATATAATTGCGTAGCGCATTTTCTTCGTTTCTTCTTAGACTACGTGGGCTATATAAAGAAGGCGATGCTGCTGATGCAGAGGTTTCCGAAGATGCGTCGCATCCAGCTGGGCGTCCGTCTGGATCCGGAACCAGTGGATGACATGGACGGATACTCCATCCATCCAGACTCCATTGGAGAGGAACCACCGATCGGTCAGTGTGGCTTTAAATTAATTGGGGCGGGTCAAAGGTCAAGTGGAAAGGTCAAATGGCATCGGTCAGTGTGGCTTTAACTGGGGCGGGTCAAAGGTAATTGGGTAGGTCAAATGGAAAGGTCAAATGGCATCGGTCAGTGTCTTTAACTGGGGCGGGTCAAAGGTAATTGGGTAGGTCAAATGGAAAGGTCAAAATAATGGCATCGGTCAGTGTCTTTAAACTGGGGTGGGTCAAAGGTAATTGGGTAGGTCAAATGGAAAGGTCAAATGGCATCGGTCAGTGTCTTTAACTGGGGCGGGTCAAAGGTAATTGGGTATGTCAAATGGAAAGGTCAAATGGAAAGGTCAAATGGCATCGGTCAGTGTGGCTTTAACTGGGGCGGGTCAAAGGTAATTGGGTATGTCAAATGGAAAGGTCAAATGGAAAGGTCAAATGGCATCGGTCAGTGTGGCTTTAACTGGGGCGGGTCAAAGGTAATTGGGTAGGTCAAATGGAAAGGGCAAATGGCATCGGTCAGTCTCTTTAATTGGGGCTGGTCAAAAATAAGTGGGTAGGTACAAGCATCAATTGATGGCACTGATCAACTGTGGGTGAAGGACTTGCTCGAGGTCCCAACACAGTAACCGTCTCAGGGGAGGAGGCTGTAACCGATCAGTTACCTTATATTGTCCCACAAAATAATCATTAGCATCTAGGGAATGCAAACCCGGGTTACCCGAACCCGGGTAACCCATCATTACCCGGCTTTTTTCCAAACCCGAAACCCGGGTTTGAACGCGATTGAAACCCGGGTTCGACGGGTTTGAAAATCGTAACTTTCACCGTCCTTCACGGTGTGAAACTCACAAATGCAGAGTAATGGAAATATAACGATAATAGTGGTTGATAAGCGGGTTTACGTAATACAACTTCTAACTACTTATTTCTCGGCTCATTCCATATCTTTATTGGTGACTTCGTATGAGTGTATATAGCTTCCCATTTCACACGACCAGTGACTAATGTTGAGTTTTTTGACACGTCGGCGGCGTAGCTTCGAATTCGTAAATAACAGCAGTAAACTGTTTTTATTTGAATTTAGTGATTTCAGACACATGGCCAAAACAATGTCTAAATCAGCAAATGTAAAGGGTGGTGTTTGGGATCATTAATTTTCGTTCACGATTCTGAGGGCCAGACGGCTCAATGTCAGTTATGTAACTCGCAGCAAAAATTGCCAGCGGTGCAACAAGAAATATGCATAGGCTATTCATCTCGGGTCCAAGCATAAGATAAACCTGGTGAAACACAAGGACGTTGGTGACCCTTGTCGTTCTGACGAAGCCAATGACGGTAGGCCTCTTAGTCCAAGCACAATCATAGGCAGCGATATGAAGCCAATGACGGTAGGCTTCTTAGTCCAAGCACAATCATGGGCAGCGATATGTCTCCAAAGCAGCATCTACTTTAGTAAGGTCTGGCTCTGCCAAATTATTGGGTTGCAGAGTAACGATGACTAAATTATCTTCTGAAAGCAAATGGGCTGGCACTGGAATGGCCTATAGCTGAGATGTAGACGATTAAGCTGTCATTTCACAATTATTTTTATAGGCCTATGCAATGTTTCTTTCAGACAGAACGCTCCGGAACGGCATTCCGTGAAATTTTCCAAGCTGCTAAAAATTATTTTATTTACTTACATTTTTAATAAAAAATTATTTAGTTAATTTAATTTAATTTCAGCGTTTTCAGTGTTTATTGGTATTCAAGATGCTATAAAATTAGAGGCTCAGGTTTAGGCCTTCTGAACCCTTGCAATGTCTTCCATAACTGTTCTGGAATTGTTCACTTCCGGAACATTTTTATTGAAAAACACTGCTTATATAAAAAAAATATCGCGATTATCCTAAAGTTTTCTTTTTATGCAAAATTCTTGACTGTTGGAGAACGTTTCACTTGTAGCTGCATACGACGACGTTGTTCATACGCAAGAAATAGTGCAGTAATAATATTTATCATGTAAAATTTGTTAACCCGTCCAAACCCGGGTTACCCGGGTTACCCGGGTTACCCGGGTTCTCACGGCGGTCAAACCCGAAACCCGGGTTTCGAAAAAAGATCCCGGGTTTGCATTCCCTATTAGCATCGTAACATTAGTGCTTAACAGTGTAATGCGGTTGCAAAACGATAACGTCGAATGTATAATTATGAATGTGGATGTCATCTAAGCATTGCGCGAAAATACGTTGTTTATAGTGTTAGAAAGACTCAATTTAAAGGTGTCTAAACAGTCCTTACCAATTTACTATATCAACCATTGAAATGTAAGAGCTTAGTGCGCTTGTCATAAACTGAATTAAAGAAATTATTATTATTATTATTATTATTATGTTTAACAGCATCTGCAGCTGCTGTTGCTGTCATCATCATCATCATCATCATCATCGATCGTCATCGTCATCGTCATCGATCGTCGTCGTCGTCGTCGTCGTCGTCGTCGTCGGCATCATCATCATCATCATCATAATCGTCATCGTCATCGTCATCATCATCATCATCATCATCATCATCATCATCATCATCATCGATCATCATCATCATCATCATCATCATCATCATCATCATCATCATCATCATCATAAGTCATCATCATCATCACATCATCACCACCACCATCATCATCATCATCATCATCATCATACATTATTTACTATCGTACACTTCTAATGATGAAGCATCAATCGATGGTGTATAAACTGAACATGATACAAGGACTATCTCAAGGTCCCTACACAGTAACCGTCTCAAGGGAGGAGGATCGAACCCTCTGCATTAAAAAGCGAGTGCTCTAACTAATCGGCTACAAGTGTCCCTACACATTAAACTGCACTGTAGACACTACACCGCAATATGGATACTACAAATTACAATACTTTTCACTACAGACACTTCACTACAATATAAACGCTACACTACAATTATATGCAATATAGACATTGCGCCAAACGGCATCTTGGTCTCCGGAAGCCTGTCAATCTACAGCGCTTTAATTCGCTTTAATTCTCCTGAACTCTCCTTAACTCTCTTTAATTCTCTAAAATTCTCTTGCATTCTCTTTAATTCTCGTACATTCTCTTACATTATCTTTAATTCTCATACATTCTTTTAAATTCTCTTAAATTCTCTTTAAATCTCTTTAATTATCATATATTCTCCTTAATTCTCTTTTAATTCTCTTAAATTCTCTTACATTCTCTTACATTCTCGTACATTCTCTTTAATTGCGTTACAAGCGACCGCTCTAACCAATCACCTGCATGTAATTCATTCATTCATTCATTCATTCATTCAGAGCATTTATATAGCGCCCCTTCAAGAAACTACTCAGGAGCGCTCCCGGCCCAGCCACGACTAAAGAAAAAAGACTTAAGGGACTTGTAGAACCCTGTCAGATGGCTTACAAGTAAAAACGGAGCTTAAGTGGTAGGTCATTCCAAATGGAAGGGCCAACAACCGAGAAAGCACGGCGCTGCCTAATAGCCAAGCGAGTCCGTGGAACAAGGAACTCACCCCTCGTCGCAGAGCGAAGCACCCGACGCGCTGGAACATCAGACACTGGGCGGCAAAGATCACGCAAGTAAGATGGAGCGCAGCCAAGAACACAACGAGAAACAAGAGCAGCAATGCGATATGAGATACGCTGAGACACAGGCAGCCAATGCAACACATCACGCATGTATGCAGAGACAGGAGAGTACTTAGGAAGCCGTCAATAAGCCGAGCAGCCGAGCGTAGAACTCGATCTAGTCGCCCCAAAACACCAAAAGGAAGGCCAGCAAGTAATGTCCTACTACTAATCTTATTGGACGCCTATCGTGTCCCATCCTTATAGGCTAATGATGGCATCGGTCGACAACGCTTTTACCACAATCAGTGCGACCACTTTCCATTTTTGTGAAATCCCAAGCTTTTGCCAGAAAAATCCCAAGATTGGCCAAAAGTGTACAAAAAATCCCAAGTTAGCGACAAGGAAAAAGTTGTGATGAAATAGGAAATGCGTTTTAACTTTTAACAATCACAATTATTCACAAAAATGCATAGCTAAGAACTGGCAATGAAAAACCGGAGCATAACATTAAATTAACAATGTTCACAAGTTACAATAGTAATAATCTTAGTCTGAAAGACTAAGCGAGTTTTTCTAATCTGATTCGCTGCCACTGTTGCAATGTACGCTAAAAACTAGTCTGTAGACCTTAGAAAAATCCCATGGTTGCGAGGCAAAATCCCCAGATCCCAAGTGGCTCCCCCAAAATCCCAAGATCTTGGGAAAAATCCAAAGCACTGGTCGAACTGCCCACAATACAATCCTTAGCATTGTAACAGTAATAAGCTGGGGTCCGGTGGCGCGTTGGATAACATCTGGCGAAGAGAGCGAGAGGTACCGAGTTCGAGCCCCCGTAGGGTGGATTTGCTTTGTAGGCTGCTATTAGCGCCGTGTATTACAGGCTGTCTGTTCTGTTGGTAGTTAACTAGTTAAGATTGTTTCAATTGCATAACATGTAAATGTACAGCGCAGTGCGCTTGTCAGGCGCTTAATTAAAGAAAAGATATTATTATTATTATTATTATTATGTTTAACAGCATCATGCAGTTGCAATGACAATGACGTCGATTCTTCTCATCGATGTGTTCGGATCTTACGATTGCTTGCTTGTTTACTGTTTAACGACCACTGTGTGATAACAAAGACCATTAGCGTCGCCCTCCTCCTTTATCCAGGCTTGGGACTGGCACTGTCAGAAAGCGAACAGTGGCGGAGTTTGGATCTTACGATTTTAGGATTTTACGCAAATAAGTGATTTATGGCGACAGAAAGGCAAAATTTAAAGGTGTCTAAGCAGAGCGTACGAATTTTACTATAGTATCCATTGCAATAAAAGGTTTAAAGGTGTATAAACTGAACATAATACAATTATTATGCATTTGTCAAGAGCACTATTTAATGACCAAGCATCAATAGTTGGCGCTTTGCATCTGTGAGTGAAAGACTTGCTCAAGGTCCCTACACATTAAGCTATACTATAGACACTGCACTACAATGTACATACTACAACACTTTACAATACAGACACTACACTACAATATAAAAGCTCAACTCAAATATTATATACAATAGAAACATTTTGCTAAACAACGTGTTGGTCACTGGAGAGCGATCAAACTACACTATGTTTTATTCTCTTAAATTTTCTTTAATTCTCTTAAATTCTCTTTAATTCTCTTAAATTCTCTTAAATTCTCCTTAATTCTCTCTAATTCTCCTTAACTCTCTTTTAATTCTCTTAAATTCTCTTAAATTCTTTTTTTAATTCTCCTTAACTCTCTTTTAATTCTCTTAAATTCTCTTACATTCTCTTACATTCTCGTACATTCTCTTTAATTCTCTTAAATTCTCTAAAATTCTCTTTAATTCTCTTAAATTCTCTTAAATTCTCTTAAATTCTTTTAAATTTTCTTTAATTCCCTTAAATTCTCTTTCATTCTCTTGTGAATTTTTGTCGTTCAGAGAACTTCATAACCGTCCTGACTCCCTCCGTCTATGACTACCAGTATCTTCCGGAGGTCCCTGTCAGCCGTAAGACCCACGTCGCCTTCAGGGTCCACGCGGCCGCCGACGCCCACATCGCCCTGTCCCATGTCTATGGAGACACGGATCGACGCACCTACGAGATCGTCCTTGGCGGCTGGAACAACACCAAGTCGGCCATCCGCTACGGTGGAAAAGGACACGCCGAAGTAGAGCAGGTAACGTTTGGAATTAGAGCATCCCTTCCACACCTCTTTAAGGCTTGCCCTTGCCATATAAGTTAAAGTAGAAGCTACGGAGTATTGTTTAAATCGTATGAAGTCGGCTAATGACAATAAATGTGTATAATAAAGAGTGTCAAATGCATTACTTAATGTTGCTAAACAATGAATATTATCAGCCGTTTATTGATTCAACAACAGCACAAGACTTCCAGGAAATAATTAACAATCAGTCATTTTCAAAGTTAATCTGCTGATGCCGTCAACAGGACAGCCCTAAAGGATAAAATTATCCGCTATTGCAGGGCTGTCCCTTTTCCACGTTGCATTTACACTTTACAGATGGCTAGACGATTTTTATGATCAATATGATTATAGAAATTTCAACTTAATTAACAATGTTAGGGCTAAAATTCGCTAAATCATAGCCAAACAACTAAATAACAACAAAACATTGCAGTACAAAATTTAAAGCAAACAAAAATATCAAAACAAAACAGATTATAATGTCCACAGTTGTAGCATAAACAATCTCAGGTACAGGTACAATCTATCAAGTCATATTCTTTTATGTGTTCAGTGTTCACCAGGTAATGTTTCAGTTCAGCTTTAAATTGAGCCATGTGCAATATATTTATTAAATTGGGAGGAAGAGAATCCCAAAATGGTGGATTAGTGGCATCGTAAGGATTTGTTTTTGCACCTCTAAATGGTTTCTTTTGGAGGCTATAAGTTTCTCGTTTTCATTGTATGATATACATTGTCAATAGTCGTCAACGGCATTTGGGGTCACAAGACGACGTTAGACCTTCAAATAATAAATAACTCCGCCACTGTTCGCACCCTGGTAGTGCCAGACCCAAGCCTGTAGAAAGGAGGAGGACCGCGTTAATCATCTTTGTTACGACACAGTGTTGTCGTTAAACAGTAACTAACGTAACCAATTATGCGATTCACATATTATGCGATTCACATAATTAAGCACGCTTTGATGCAAAGATTTATATATCGGTTGTTTCTTGCCTATTCTTCTCAGTTTCATTCACATGGCAAAATAAATTAATCTGGTATTACCGGTAAGAAAAGGTTGACGTCAACGCCCTGCCATCCGCAAGATGTCGCTAATGAATCTAACGTTCTATGAATTAAATTAGATTCTTTTTAGATACCTTTAAATCGGTTGTTTTAGAAGCTATATATTTCGCAGTTTTCGAAAGCCGTTAATAGGCTATTCATAGAGGCTTAGCATTGTTATAGTTAGGTATGACAGCCTGACAGCCGCAAGATGTCGTTAAACACTGGAAAATACTCCTGCTACGTCATTTCACAAAACTCTGCGACTACCCGTACTCTGGTAATGCCAGTCCTGAGCCTCGAAAAGGAGGATGGCGACTTAAATGACCCTGGCAGCCGCAAGATGTCGTTAAACGTTGGATCCTGTAGTGAACATTAGTGAGGAATAGCGAAAAATGTAGATAGGTAGGCTAATGTGAGGTTCAAGTCAACGGATTTGGCAGCCGAATGTATTACGTCATGCGAGAGATGAGAGCTGTTCAAAAATAATTAGACACCTCTTTTAAGGATGATATTCGCCTATAAGTAAAGCAGAAGAAGCGTAGTGTATTATAATAATTACGAACGTTTGTCAGTGTGATATTAGCCCCATAAATGAAAGAAAAGAGCGATTATATAACAGTTAGGCATTCCAGAGGAAGTATTTGTCGCACTATGGTTGTATTATGCCATACGAACGGTGAAAACTGTTCAAAATATTTAAACACCTCTTTTAAGTGTGATTGTCGCCGTATAAATAAAAACAGCAGCGAGGTACCATAATATTGACTCATCGAAAGGTGTTTTATCATAATAGCTGTGTTATGCCAAACGAACGGTGAGAACTGTTCAAAGTAATTTGTGTCGACGTCAACGGCATTTATTGTCGTAAAATGTCTTTAAGCTCTATCCATTTTTTGTCGGATCCATCTATCCATTCGTTTGTTCATTAATTAATTCATTGTTTGTTCATTTATTCATTCATTCATTCATTCATTCATTCATTCATTCAGTCAGTCAGTCAGTCAGTCAGTCATTCATTCATTCAGTCAGTCATTCATTCAGTCATTCTTTCAGAGCAGAGAATGAACTAATGAATACAAGTGGTAGTGATGGTGGTGGCCATAAAAACACAATGAAATAACTTTCTAGCTTACAGTGCAGTTTGATTCTCTTATGCTATCTTTCTATTGCTCATCGTTATTCAATCAATGACTTTGTATTCGAATTTGAATCTGAATGCTAAAATATGCTAATAATTTAATTTTTATTTAATATCTGAATCCGACCAGGACACTCCTGGACTGCTGAAGCCCGATGATTTCCAGGCGTTCTGGATCAGCTGGAACGACGGATGTATCCACGTTGGACGTGGAATGACGAAGGAACAGAACTGCTTCATGCGCTGGGAGAAGATTCCGCCGAACAAGCTGCACACAATCAACCTGATGTCAGTTTCCACAGGACCAGCATCCGATGGAAGATGGGAGTTTGTGGAGTACATCGGTATGTCACTGGAAGAGACAGAGATTTAGATAGATGGGTCGGTGGATGGGTGGGTTGGTGGGTGGGTGGATGGATGGATGGACGGATGGACGGATGGATGGATGGATGGAAATTTGGACGGATGGATGGATGGGTGGAAATTTGGACGGATGGATGGATGGATGGATGGGCGGATAGATGGGTGGGTTGGGGCTTGGGTGGTGGGTGGCTGGATGGATGTACGGATGGGCTTTGGGTGGCTGGATGGATGGATAAAATTTATGAATGGATGGATATAAGGATAGATAGATAGATAGACATACAGACAGACAGACAGACAGACAGATAGACAGAGACACAGAGTGAGAGAAAAAGATACAGAGAAAACGAGAGAGAAAGAGAAAACGAGACAGACAGACAGACAGACAGAAAAACAGAAAGAGACAGACACAGAGAGAGACACACACACACAGACGAGAGAGAAAGAGAGAGAAAATTCAAAAGTAGAAATACTATCTTGTGTCATAATTACAAGTATTGTAAAATTGCAATCTGTTTAAATAAATAAATAGAGTAAGAATCTATGTACATTAAAACTGTTCATCAAGAAACTGTTCTTGCATTTAAAAGTTACTTGTGTATGACAATTGCTGCAAACTATTGTTTTATTTGCATCAGATCTAGTCACAATACATGTATCATAGATACTTTTAGCTCTAGTATTTTATTGAGGTTAAACAATGAACAATAGTGACATTGCAAAGAACTGCTTTGACACCTTTGAATGGTTTCTTTTGTGTCTAGAAATCCTTTGTTTTAAATGTGTAACACATAATTTCGATTTTTTTTTGTCCCCAACGGCCTTCGATGTCATGACGACGTTAAACTTAGGAATAAAGACAAACAGACACACAGACACACAAGCAAACAGGCAGGCAGAGAGACAGACAGAGAAAGAGACAGAGACAGACAGAGGAAGAGAAAGAAAGAGAGGCAGAAAGAAAGAGGCAGAAAGAAAGACAGAGAGGAAGACAGCGAGAGATAGAGACAGAGAGACAAAAATAGAGAGAAAGACAGAGAAAGACAGACAAAAAGATAGTGACAGACAGAGAGTGACAGAGAGACTGATAGACAGTGAGAAAGACAGAGAATGACAGAGAAAGAGAAAGAAAGAGAGATAGGGATAGAGAAAGAGACAGAGACAGAGAGTGACAGAGAAGAACAGAGACGGAGATAAGTCATCTTGTGCGTTTGGGTTATTCCTTCGTCCACCTACTGTCTAATAACCACCACTGTTGACGTCATCATCACCTGTAACCTTCTCCTCCTCTGTGGACCATTGATGCCCTTTCCACGATGCGCTGTTTCCACTCTGGGCTCCTCTCCAGGTCGTCTCCTCTCCAAGGTTGAGTGGGCGCAGGTCAGCTTCCATTTATGCACGTAACTTGCGTGGCTATCTGATATCGCAGCATGACGTGTGTGCAAGCGATTGTCTAATTAAACCAGTTAAGTTATCTTGAATTTAACTGCTACATTATCGCTCTAAGAAAGGGTGGCATCGTTCAGCGAGACCTTGATCCCTTGCGGGTTTTCCCTCCCTGTTGCTCCCTGACCTCGTCTGTTCTGTTCTATTGTGCCATCGGTTGATGCCTTGTGCATTAGACGCCGGCGCAATAGAAGTTGCTAATTACATAATCATACTGTAGAATGCTAAACAGTGTGTTATTTGAATCTTGATGGGTTCAATAAAACTATGGTTAATGGCTATGTATGTATGAATGTATGTTTGTATGTATTTATGTATGCATGTATGTATGCATGTACGCATGTATGTATGTGTGATTGTATGCATGTATGTATGCATGTTTAATATGTATGCATGTATGTATGTATGTATGTATGTGTATGTATGTATGTATGTATGTATGTATGTATGTATGTATGTATGTATGTATGTATGTATGTATGTATGTATGTATGTATGTATGTATGTATGTATGTATGTATGTATACATACAGGCATGTATGCATGTATGTATGATTGTATGCATGAATTTTTTATCATGTATGCATGTATTCATGCATGCTTGTATGCATGTAGGTATGTATGTATGTAAGTATGCATGCATGTATGCATTTTTGCATGTATGCTTATGTATGTATGTTTGTTGGTTGGTTTGTTGGTTTGTATGCATTTATGCAGGTACATATGTATGTATGTACTTATGTATATATGCATGCATTGATGCATGTATGAATGCGTGCATGCATGTATGTATGCTTGTTTGTTTGTCAGTGTGTGTATGTATGTATGTCTGAGAACACTTAATATAGCGCTAAAATATTTTAAGGAACTCATAAAGACCCAGTCCATGTGTCGAGAGAGCGTCCAAACTCTGGGACGTCAAAAAATAATATGATCTCTCGTGTTTTATCACTTTCGTTTCCACCGTCACAACACCATTACCACCTCGCTCATCATCATTGACGGCACCATTTAGGTAGGCCCTTTCCCATGTATAGCTATATAGCGCCTTTTTTGAACTTCACAACCTCATAGTCGTCGTCATCATCATTACTAGAATCACATAATCCCATCATTATTACCGTGCTTTGATAACGAAAGTGACGAAGGCAACGGTGATGACGATGACGAAGAAGTAGAGGAAGAAGATGGTGGCGATGATGTTGATAATGCTTATTATGATGATGATGATTGAAGTGAGGCAGAGATGGGTAACTAATCGATTAGGATTAGAATCTAATCGATTAGCTAATCGTTTAAACAAACACCCCATTCTAATTCTAATCAATTAGCTACAAGATTATGCTACTTCTAATTACAATAATTGATTGGCGAATATCAGAAGCTAATTCTAATTCTAATCGATTACAATTTAAATAATCGATTATATATTTTTAGACAAACAGATAATTCTAATTCTAATCGATTAGTAAATTAACAAAATTTTCTAATTCTAATTCTAATCGATTAGTAAATTTCAGCAGTTAATTCTAATTCTAATTGATTTTCAAATTTCAGCAGCTAATTCTAATCGATTAGCAATTTTAAATAATAGTGCCCATCTCTGAAGTGAAGTGTATGTTAATGATGGTGATAGTGTTAATGTGACGAGATTGAAGCCACGGCTTCTGCAGCAACTTTTCTTCTGTTGCTGCAACTGATCCAGCGGCCGTTACACCACTGAGCGAGACGAAGGCAGCCAAGCGTGACAAGGTGAGGCGGGCGGTCGTCTGGTACGCCAAGAAAACGAAGATGCTCGACAATCTGGAGGAAGCCTTTCCCAGCTGCCTCAACACGAAGCAGCTGCTCAGGTTATCCTTCAAAATCAGTTTAAAATATGAGAACGCTACGATCCACTTAGTTGGGGCATTAAGAATTCTTTAGAACTTAAAAAAATGATTATGTTGTTCTGTTCTATTATTCTCTTGCCTTTTTAGTTGTTCCATCGATCTTGTTTATGTTTTTAAATTAAATTAATTTATTTGGTTTTGTAATTCTGTTGTTCTTTGACTCTATGCCAGCAAACGGTGGTAGCCTACGCGTACCACTACGCCAGGTATCGCTAAGTGATAGGCAAAAATTTAAAACATTATGTGTTTATGCCCATTTTTCTTTGATTCGCAATCAATCAATAAATCAATCAATCAATATTGGTTTATTGAAAATAATCAATCTGACACATCCGCAACTCAATGACAAAAAATAGAAAACAGTTATGAGCTTGTTCAGAGGATACGGGATACGGGGCCTACCTGTGGACCCGCCGGCAAACCCTCCCGGGCCTTCTCATTAGATCTTAGTACATGTTCCTATAGAGGAGCCGTGGTATAAAGTTCCGGTAATCTTTCTGTGTCAGAGTAAACCCATGCGCCCGGGATCGTATCCTCTGAACAAGCTGAGGTTATAACTGTTTCTTCGAGGATCTGGGAGGAAGCTTCTAAGAACGTGGCCTTGATTTTGAATGATGGCCCTAAATAGGGATTCGTCAGGAGCGGCGGCCAGTTGTTCCGCATCTGGAGCGGTGGAGGGAAGAAACCCGCTCCGCTTCATCCTCTGCAATTATAATTGTTGCTACCCTATGAAACAAGACCACGGCTCACATTTACATTTTCTAATAGTGATTTTATTTGTCCTCTTTGTTGATATGATTATATTCTTGAAATTATTTTTCTACCTATGACTCTAATACCCTCCCTACACCCTGCAAGAGACCCTACGATGTTCCACAAATAATCAATTGAAAAGGGGTCTTCACGCTCGCCTGTTGCTTTTGATCTGACCTTTGCTGGTGGTACGCCACATTCAATTTTTTTTACCCGGTACTACAATCGAAATAAAGTTTCAAAAACCCTGCTCTATGTTGTTCCATGATCCTGTTGTATATGCTGTTATATAATAGAGCTATTTTTCATTTGGTTCTATTGTTCTATTGTTTCAACGGCTGTTGTTCTGATTCAGTCTGGCTTCGGTTCGTTTGACGGATATGTTAGAAGCAGTCGTCTTTCTCAAGGACCTCCTCAAACTTGGTCTGGCACTCGAAGTTTCTCGAGGAGTCTGGTTACGAGTCCCCAACCATCGCCTTGATGCTTCTCATGGTACGTTTGCTTTCGCTTTTACCATAGTATGGTAACATACCTTGTTGATATGATTGGTAGATTGAGGTCACTGTGAATTGTTTTCCTAAATGATGTAATTTTTCGTTCGTAATGACACGTAGCATCATAATTGATTAGCACAGAGAGCGCCTCTGAGTAGGCCTCTGGAAGGGGCGCTATATAAATTATCAGAATGAGTGAATGGTATATCAGTCCTTTTACTTCGTTATCGTAATCCTAATTGTAAATCGTAACCATAAATCGTAATCGTTGTAATAATGATAGCACATTTGAGCGCTCATGAGTAGTAACCTTGAAGGGGCACTATATAAATCTTCGTAATGAATGCATGAAGCACACCTTACATCTTCGACTACATTTTCACCTACAGTTTCAAAACATTTCCTCAAATGCATTTGCAGCGTCAGCATCCATTGTTCTTTTCAGAAACAAAGACTTTGTCTGAGATGCCTCGACTCTCGGTCAGAGATGCTCCCACCGTTGCCTTGGTAACTGCACTCTACTGCGAGAAACAAGCAGTTGAGACAATGCTCGATGACAAAGTCTCCTACGTCATACACTCCACGAACAACACAGGTTACAGCTAAGCTCGGCTTAATTAATTAGAAACTAATTAATCCGAGGGATAATAATTGTTTAATTGTTTCTGCATTAGTGCTTGGGAACTTAATAAAAAAGCAAGAATTGCAATCGAATTGAATGCAATTCAATCAAATGAATTAAACTAAGTGGAGTAGAATGGAACAATAATGGAATAGAATTGAATAATTTAGAATAGAATAACATAGAATAAAAATATATAGACTAGGATAATAAAGAATAGAATAGAACAGACCAGAACAGAACATAACAGAAGAGAATAGAATAAAATGGACTGGAGTGGAATAGAATGGAACAAAGCTTGTATGACATAAAGAAATAGCTTCTATGGCGTCAGCATATGTACGCCTGTTATCAGCAAAGCCCGCCGGTCTTATTTGCTGTCTAAACAGTTGTTTGATGTTGTCGTTTGAACTGAAGGAATGGATAAGACGACGGTCTACACTCTCGGTCGCATGGGAGACCACAGGGTCGTCTCCTTCAAGCTCCGAAAGGTTCCGGCTGGCGCTGGAACGAAACCGAGCCATGCCAACGCTATCAAACAACTCATCGGTCAGTTCAGTCAGGCTGCTCTGCTCTGCTGGGCTCCACCTTTCTTGTGTTACTCTATTCTGCGTCATGTTGACATGTAATGTAATGTAACAAAATGTAACAAGACATTTATATAGCGCCACTCAAGAGTCTCACAGAAGCGCTCAACATGTGGCCATCAAACAGCTGAAAAAGTACGTCTTTAAGAGTCGAGAGAAAACCATGTAACCACATGCAACATTAGTGGCACGCACAGATGGCGGAAGAGTTTTCCAGATCCGTGGCGTCGCAATCGAGAAGTCCCGACGAGCACGGGTGGTGGTTCGAAACGAAGGTACAAAGGGTCACCCTGTTGTTCTCTACCCTAGTCTACTCTACTATGCTCTAGGTAGACCCATGGCAACAACTCTACGCTAATCTCAACTACTCTACTCCTCCAATCAACTCTACTCTCCTCTAATTTACTTTACTCTATTTTGGCAACAGTGTTCTAGTCTACACTCTGTTCAACTCTACTCAATTCTTCTCTACTCTATTCTATTCTTTCTACTCTACTCTACCCTATTCTACTCTACTCTACTCTTTCTACTGTACACTGCTCTACTCTTTCTGCTGTATACTCTACCCTATTCTACTCTACTCTACTCTTTCTACTGTACTCTACTCTACTCTACTCTACTCTACTCTACTGTACTCTACTCTACTCTACTCTACTGCTACTCTACTCTAATATCAGTTCTACTCTACTCACTCCATTCCACGTATGCTCCACTTTACAGTTTCTTTGCATGTATCTAGACATTTGATATAGTGCATTTTGACATAGTACCTCACAAAAGCGCCACCTAGTGTCACCTTTATAATGTAGTGTTAGAATTCATTAAGAACAGAAGATCATCTTCCTCTGTCTTCAGGATCTTTCGAACAGCTCCAACACGTCATTTTCGTCGGCACGGGCGGTGCAGTGCCAAACTACACGGAGTACGATAAGCACCTGAAACGCGGCGACGTCGCCGTTTCGGTTCCCCGTTCCGCGGACGCTCCCATCTACATCCACTGTTCCGACGTGGAACAATCTTCTCCGGCGGAACAGGCCTTCTTCTCCACTTCCGTCTGGAACGCGGCCGACGACACTATGCCGAAACTCCTACGTCAGCTGTATGACGTCAGCATTTCCCGCTCCATCGACCGTCCGTCCTGGGATAAATACTCGGAACAGGCGCAGGAAACTCTGAAGAAATACGACGACCGGTTCCACCGTCCGCCTGGAAAAACGGATAAGCTCTACGCCGTGCTGGAGGGAGAGGGTGGTAAGGCTGTTCACGTCAGGCATCCCGTAGCCCCGCCGGATAAGCAGTACGCCTACCGCGAGAGCACCCCCAACATCCGGTGTGGGGCGATAGCGAGCGGGAGGGCCGTGGCACGGAGCGACACCTTGCGGATGGAGTTTGCCGGGTGTCATGGCGTCGTTGCCTATGACCGAGGGCTGCAGCATGCAGTCGAGGCCGTCATGAACAGCAGGGTCAGCAGCTTTGCTATGGTGCTAGGGATCTGTGACTACGCTGATGGGACGAAGACCAGGACCTGGCAGCCCTACGCCGCCGTCTGTGCTGCGGCCTTCACCAAGGCGCTCATCCTGGCGCTGCCCGCCTATGGACGGAGGAGAAGCTACTACCAGTAGATTGCACCGTTAAACGTTGAATGAAAGTTACTATCCGTATAGACTTAAACAACTATCCATGGATTTAAGGCTACCATCTGCATGCAGACTGACTTCACTATACATAGTACGAAAGTTACTATCCGTTGAATGAAAGCTACTATACATAGACTTAAACAACTATCCATGGATTTAAAGATACTATACTATTTGTAGACTGACTCCACTATACATAGTATGAAAGTTACTATTCGTTGAATGAAAGCTACTCTAAACACGTACAGACTGAAACAACTATCCATGGATTTGAAGCTACTATCTGTGGCCTGACACTACTATACATAGTATGAAAGTTACTATTCGTTGAATGAAAGCTACTATCGGTAGGCTGAGGAAACTACTATGCATGGAGGTAAAGCTACAGTCTGTAGAGGAGAAGCTACTATCTAGACTGAAAGCTACAATCTCTAGACTTAAGATTACTATACGTGAACTTAGAGCTACTATCTGTAAATTAGACTACTATCTCTGGACCAATTATTTAACGGCCTACATGTAGCTAGAATTATACCACTGTTTGCATACGATAATTATTGTCTATCTGTCTGTGTTTATGTCAGTGTCTGTATATCTGTCTATGTGTCTGTATGTGTGTCTGTCTGTGCGTATGTATGTCTGTATGTATGTCTGCGTGTCTGTCTATGTGTCCGTCTGTGTGTCTGTATGTCTGCGTGTCTGTCTATGTGCCTGTCTGTGTGTCTGTATGTATGCCTGTATGTCTATGTGCCTGTCTGCGTGTCTGTATGTATGCCTGTATGTCCGTATGTGTGTCTGTATGTCTGTGTTTGTGTGTGTGTGTCTGTTTGTCTGTCTGTATGTATGTCTGTCAACTGCTTGTAGACGTTGGTTAACAGAAATAAAATAGTAGAAGTCGGATTGTGTATTTGAGCGTTTCATTGGCCTCTTGATTTATTTTTTTTTACAAATTTACACGATCAAGGCTTCTTGCGATGTCATGACAACTAGTCCAACTGAAATCAGATGTTTGGAGGCTTTCGAGAGGTTGGTATGTCGTAGGGTGGAAAAGGTTTGTTGAGCTGAACAGGAAACATACGATGAGGCGCTTTATAAAGTGGAAGAGGTAAGATCTCTTATGGCTACTATGAGAGAGTAAGTGAGCGAGTCAGAGGGAGAGACAGAGATACAGAGAGAGACATATGGACAGACACAGACAGAGACAGGCAGACAGAGGAACAGAGAGAGAACCAGAGACAGAGAGAGACAGACATACAGTCAGACAGAGAGAAAAAAAGTGAGAGAGAGTGTGTGTGTGTTTACGAGAAAGAGAGACAGACAGACAAACAGAGACAGAGTGAGAGAGTGAGAGAAAGAGAGAGTAAGAGAGAGAAAGAGACAGACAGACATAGACAGCGAGTGACAGAGACAGAGACAGAGAGAGAGAGAGACAGACAGAGAGAGACAGAGAGAGACTGACAGACAGACAGAAAGAGAGAGAGACAGATAGAGGGAGAGAGTGTGTGTATGGTGAAAGAGGGAGTGTGCGCTTGTGGCTTGGTCACATACTGAGAGAACAGACTCCCAATCGGTACGTATCACAGAGGAAACAATAAATGGAATGAGAATGAGAGAGTAATACCCAGACGGATTCGGCTGAACAGAACGACGCTGCAGGGACACAGTAGACCAAAGAAGGAAGTGGTGCCAGTGAATTTTAAACCTTCCTAGGAGTAGGAGGGTGACCTAGAAGAAGTCCCAACCATCCGATCCATTTCTACAGTTTCGAAACAACCAGTAGACAACAGGACAGCACAACACTCGAATAGAAGTCCGTCAGGCGTGACGCCGTGTCGCCGTACTTGATGGACTCTGTCTTCGGGTCGTGTTGTCTGCGATTCGGTTCCGTCGGTCGGTTCCGGTGGTGCCAGACCCGATTCGACTGAGTGAAGGGGGGTTTGGCCGGCGTAGGTCGCAAGGGAGGGATGACGTTGCGAACGGGCGTTGAAGCTTGCCACGGTCGAAAGGTCGCTGCTGCAGAGTACGACGTCTGCGATGAACACGGTGTCGCAACGATATCTGTACAAGTCAACACACGTAATCGGTAGTTGTATTCGGTAATAATATTCGGTAATCGATAATCGTAATCAATAATTGGTAATCGTAATCGGTAGTAGTAATCGGAATCGGTAATCGGTAATTGTAATCGGTAATCGTAATCGGTAATCGTAATCGGTAATCGTAATCTTAATCGGAAATCGTAATCGGTAATCGTAATCGATGGTGCAGTGGTTAGTCTGCTGGACTGTCAACCGATAGGTAGGGGATTCAAATCCCCGCCAGGGCAGAAATTTGCTTCGCGATTTTTGCCCCACCTGCGTCCACTAGCCAACTCAGCTTTACTGAGTTGGCTAGGGGCGAATGTACACTGCTCTTAAGAAGGTGAGACGGCGAGGGAGAGGACTGGCCACACACCCTTAAATGCCGAGGCTATGAAAGTTAAGTCGCTAACCCTTCATACCCATGGTCAGCGTAAGGGACGGTTCTTCTTCTTCTATGTTAAATTAAATGTCATTAACAAGTGGAGTTTTATCATTAAAAAACAATGCACTAAAAAGTAGAAAAGTCTGTAGTGGCGGGCCCACGCACACACGTGGAACACAGCCGACGGATTCTGTTAACATCTGGCAGAATGGCATCGGCATAGCCGGACTTTTTCCTTGCCTAAACTATCGGGTTTTTGATTTGACCTATCCAGTGGTTTAGGATTCCAGCACTTGAAGCGTTAGGTACACACTATGATAACGTCTCCAAATGTGATTTGATTGAATCTGATTTGGTTACCTTTTGTGTCTTGGTAAAGTTGCTATGCAAAACAGAATTGCTGAAACCGTACACTACAACGCCTCTTGACGTTGTACTCCAATATAGCGACAGAAAGATACAATTTAAAGGTGTCTCAGCAGAGTGTACCGATTTTACTATAGATCCACAAAACGAATCCTTAAAATCGTAAGATAAACTGAGCATAACAGAATTATTATTATTATTATTATTATTATTATTATTATTATTATTATTATTATTATTATTATTATTATTATTATTATTATTATTATTATTATTATTATTATTATCACTATCATTATCATTATCATTATCATTATCATTATCATTATCATTATCATTATCATTATCATTATCATTATCATTATCATTATCATTATCATTATCATTATCATTATCATTATTATTATTATTATTATTATTATTATTCAATTCAATTCAATTCACAAGCTTTATTGATCACCAACCAAAATACAAGTGCATGTACATTTGTTACAATAGTTCATGGTGTCAAAGGTAAACCCAAAAGGAACAATATCGTTCCGCTGGCAAGGCCGCCCCTTCTCATTACTATTTTTATGTATAGTAACACAGACCAGCAAAGCATGTTATTATTATTATTACGCATTTATTACGCACCACTATCTAATGACGAAGCATCAATCGATGGCGCTGTGCAACTGTGAACAGTGACTTGCTGAAGGTCCCTACACAGTAACCCATCACTTTAAGATGATGTTAAACCGTTTGATCCATTAAACCGCTTGGTGAGACTCCGTGAGAGCGATCGCCTTTTAACGCAGAGAGTACGGGTTTCGAGCCTCCATTGAAACGGTTACTGTGCAGGGACCTTGAGAATGTCCTTCACTCACAATTGGTCAGCGCCATCGATTATTGCTAGTCATTTAGACGGTGGCGCTTAAGAAATCCGTAATAATATTATCGGGAGCGCCTCTGAGTAGTTTCCTTGAAGGGGCGCTATATAAATTCCCGAATGAACGAATGAATATTAATAATCGTATTATGCTCAGCTTATACGACATTTACTCTTTCATTTCACAAGATACTATTACTATAGTAAAATTGGTGCGTTTTTCTTAGACACCTTTAAATTTGATCTTGCTGTCACAATAAATAGATTATTTTCGCTCAATCACTAAATCAATGCCCATCATTATTAACGTTATCGGCCTTGCAACCGCATGATGCTGTAACACTAATGTTTCACAGCTAACGATTGTATCGTGGGACAGGGCAACCAATTGGTTCGAAATGGGCATTAATAAAAACGCTTGCCCTTCGGATATTAATTCAAGACGCCTTATATTTGACTGGAGTAGAGCTGATGGTCTAGTAGTCTGACCTGAGTGGGTCGAGATGGTCATGAGTGAATTGTCACGAGGCAGGGACATGAGGTCAGTGGCTGAACCACATTGACCCTTGTCAAAGACGAATACCTGCTTCCACGGACGATAGGACATCCGTTCCGAATGAGTGTGCAACACCTGAAAATGACAACATGGAGACAACATCTATAGCAAGGACAACAGGGAGACAACATCTGACAAGGACAACAGCGAGACAACATGTGACAACGACAACAGGGAGACAACACGTGACAACGACAACAGGGAGACAATACTTGACAACGACAACAAGACAACATCTGACAACGACAACAGAGAACAACATCAGCCAACGTCAACAGGGGGACATCCCAAAATTCCAAACCGCATGATGAAGTACTTCCCATTCAATTACCCACTGCACTGACTAAGTACCTTCTCGAACTCCTCAGTGGCGTAACTAGGATTTTTCGTTTGGGGGCTTTAAGCCTTGTATCAAATGGCGAGTGCGTAGCCCGAGCCTATAGTTCTCCCGGGGGCTTGATTCATTTTGGGGGGCTTCGGCATCGTTTGGGGGGCTTAAAGAAAACTTCCCTAGTTACGTCCGCGAACTCTTCCCCTTCCAGCCATCCCTCTCTACCCAATCATCCTCCTGTATCACTCGTCCTAGTACCTCAGTCACTATTCGCCTCAAGTTCTTCCAAAGATCCATATCCCACACGGCACCTCAACTGTGGAAAGAACTTCCCTCTGAATTCCGCAAATTCTCAGCACCTCAACCATTATAGCCATTATCGTTATCTGGTGGCGACGACGACGACGATGATGATGATAAACGTGGCGATGATGATGATGGCGATGATGCTGATGATGATTAAGATGATGATAATGATAATGACGAAGTGATGACGATGATGTTGATGATGACGATTGTGATGATGGTGGTGCTGATGACGCTAATGTTGTCGATGATGATGATGACGACGACGATGATGTTGATGGTGGTGATGACATTGAAGTTGATGAGGCTGGTACTGACCCAACACTGGTACATTTGTCTGTTGAACGGACCTTGCGTTATTAGGATCGAAGTTCCATCACTGATATCCATGTGAACCACACATTTGTACTCTATCACATTAATAAGAAAGTACTTATTATCACATACAGTAATTGAAATTTCATCATACAATAAACACACCATATAATAAACACACAGTATATAAACACATTATACATGGCCTAAGCACACAATACGAAGATAATGATTATGATTCAGATGTTTTCGGTCTAGGATGCTGTACAGCTAGGATCCTAGATCATTTTAGTTAATTTCTAACTTTAAAACAACATTTTCTGCTACCATTTGATAACCTAGTATTGTAAAGCGCCGGGCGTTTGCCAGCGTTTAATAAACAAAGAACAGTCTCCTTACTTACTTATAATCACATATTTAAATCCTAAGGATTCAAATCATATTCAGATCCTAGAACATATTACGACCATAGATTTTTAACAATAAAAAGGCAATAAAAGGAAAACTTTGAAAATAGTAGGCGATTAAAAATATATTTCGCACGGAACAACTAAAGAATCCTGAGATAGTTTCCTGACAACCCCTGGTAGAAGATGAAGAGCTAGGTGATTTAACCCCCGAAAATAACCTGAGGGGTTAGAACTTAGAAGAACCCGCCCGCCCTCCCCCTCAAAAGAAAGCCCGACAACTGAAACGGTGATTCTAACAATAGCATTCTTTATAGTGCTTATGGCAGCTATAGCGCACCTTGGAACTGTCTTGCTCTGCAGTTGGTGAGGTTGAGGCTTAGGTAGGATGTAGACTGACAGGTCTTTGTGTCCCAGTCGAACAGTTCACCTGCGCAGCTGACGTCCACCTCCGGGAAACTGGCATTCACCCGGATTCTTCCACCCAATCCACAGCTCCCGAAGTGCATGCGAGTCTCAGCTGCAGGAAAAGAGTCTCGGATAGAGAATATGCGAATGAATGAATGAATGAATAATTGAATGAACGAACGAGCGAGCGAACGAATGAATGAATGAATGACAGAGAGAAAGAAAGAAAGAGAGAAAGAAAGTAAGAGAGAAAGAAAGTAAGAGAGAAAGAAAGAAAGAATGAATGAATGACTGAATGACTGACTGAATGAATGAACGATGAATGAATGAACGAATTAATGAATGAACGAATTAAAGAATAAGTGAATGAACGAAAAAACGAACGAATGAATGAATGGATACACGAATGAATGGTTGAATCAATGAATGAATGAATGAATGAATGAATGAATGAATGAATGAATGAATGAATGAATAAGTGAATGAACGAACGAACGAGCGAACGAATCAATGAATGAACGAACGAATGAATGAATGAATGAACGAATCAGTATATCAATTAATCGATTAATCGATCACTTACTCAATTATTAACCTAATCTATTAATGATAGAATAAGCAGCATGTATTGTACGCCTTAAACTGTTTAATCAGAATTGAAAATAAGTTAGGAATAATAAGCCAGTAATTCCAAGACGATGAGTATAACGTACGCAGGAGTAGCTTCATCTTTCTGCTTCTGATCTTGTCTCGAAGTGGTTCTGGATCGTCACGAAATTCACACAGTTCGAACGACTTATCCAGCTCAGAGCTTCTGGCTAACGAAACACAACACAGCACAAGACGTTACCCTACGCTGCATTACTAGCCATGGCTTACGAGCGCCTTTTATGCTTTTCTCTAGAGGTGACGCTACGTAAATGTGCTGTAATAATTACTAATTGTGCTGAAAAAAGGATGAAACTTAAAAGGAAAGAATTCTAATCATACGGCGTGGTTGTCAGTTTGAAAAATTACATAAGATCATTATTATTACAATTATTATTATGTAAGTATGCATGCATGCATGTATTTTTCAATTCAATTTTCAACTCAAATCAATTCAATTTGTTTATTGTTCCCAAGAAACAAGATAGTTGTGAGTAACAATTAGCAGACAACTTACATTGGTATTATTTTATTGTAGATTATGATAACTGTAAGTTCATGGGAGCAACATGTATGTGTGTATGTGTGTATGTATGTATGTATGTATGTATGTATGCATGTATGTATGTATGTATGTATGTATGTATGTATGTATGTATGTATGTATGTATGTATGTATGTATGTATGTATGTATGTATGTATGTATGTATGTATGTATGTATGTATGTATGTATGTATGTATGTATGTATGTATGTATGTATGTATGTATGTATGTATGTATGTATGTATGTATGTATATGGCCATTTATATAGCGAAGGCGCTAAAGTCAGGATATGGGTCAGGAGCAAAGAATTCTGAATTGAGAAAATACTTACACATTTGGAAGTAGAGTATCAATCCATCCAGACGAAAGTGCATACAACTGTACCTCGGTCGACTGGAAGAAACAAAAGAAGACAACATTTTCTTGAAGATTTTGAGTTTGTACTGACTGCTGTTATTGTGAAGTTATGGCGTTGATGCTTTGTCTTACATACTTTACATTTTACTAGTACTTCTACTACTACTACTACTACTACTGCTACTGCTGCCATCTTTCTGCTGGGTTAGGGTTAGGGTCTCTTACGGACTGATCTTCTGGATGTTGACCTGATTACGGATTGTTTTGATGCGCCATCGGTTGATGCCTTGTGCATTAGACACCGGCGCAATAGAAGTTGCTAATTACATTACATTGCATTACCGTCACCGCTGCCGCCGCCACCACTGCTACTACTAATAATAACAATAATAACAGTGACAATTTATATGGCGCCGTAACACAGGGCGCCTAAGCCAACTCAGTAGAAAAGATAGAAACTGAGAAAACATCGAAAAACTAGCAGAGTTCACACGCGACGCTCCTACTACTGCTACTACTACTATGGCTGCTATTGCCACTATTTTATAATATTGCTCTAAGAAAAGTTTACACACAGAATTTGAACGAAATTAGTTGTTAAGTAGGTTAAGTTGGTGTCGACCTACCATCCATCCTCGTAGACAGACAGCATCTTGTACTGGTCTCTCTTCCAGTGCTTACTCTTGCAGATGTAGCTTCCAAGCTTCGAGAACGTGACGTTCCCGCCTTCGATGGTGACGTGTTCAAGGCGGTCGGACTCAAAGAGCAACCACCTGCCACGGTATTCCTCTGGAAAGAAGCACTCCGATCTGACCGATGGTACCAAGTCCGCCTTGTGACCTGAGACAATACAATACAATATAATACAATACCATACAATGCAACTGTATTTGATATTGTCCCCCCAAAGCTCAGAAGTGCAAACGAACTGTTACATTCGAGAGAGAATCGATGGCGTAATTGTCGAACATTCCTGTAAATCAGACGGTCTAGCGAAAATAAGAAATTTATGGCGTCAGAAAGACACAATTTAAAGGTGTATAAGCACAGCATACCAATTTGACTAAAGTAATAGTATCTGTCGAGATAAAGTTGTATAAACTTAGCATAATAAAACAATTATTATTGCGGATGTATTAAACACCATTAGCCTATCTAATGACCAAGCATCAATCGATGGCGCTGAGCAGTTGTGAGTGAAGGTCCCTATACACAGTAATTCATGCTTTTGTATTTTCTCGGATTGACTACTGCAATTCCCTTCTTGTTGGTCTTCCTAAGGTTCGTCTCTCTCCTCTTCAGTCGGTCCTTAACTCAGCTGCTAGACTGATAGCCCGCCTTCCCCGGTACTCTCACATCTCTACCTTTATGTTTGACGAACTTCATTGGCTCCCTCTGCATGCTCGCATACAATTTAAAATTCTCTCTCTGATCTTCAAGGCTCAGAGGGGTCTTGCCCCGCAATATCTGGTTGGCATAATACTTCGGCCTCTCTCAGCTTCCTCCCACCGTCCACTTCGTTCCTGCAATAGACTTGACCTCTTGGTTCCCCGGAGTAGAACTGCTATGGCTCAGGCTCGTTCCTTTGCTTCAATTGGTCCCTCACTTTGGAATGCTCTTTCTCCTTCTGTTCGCTCTAAAATTCTCTCTGGCAGTCTCTGTTCTTCCTTCGCTTTTCTCAAAAGTTCAAAACCTGTTTATTTTCGCGGGGCTTAGCACACTGGGAGCGCTTCTGAACGGTTCACCCTATGAGAGGCGCTTTACAAATGATACGATACGATACGATACAGTAACCGTTTCAGAGGAGGAGGATTGAACCCGTACTCTCCGCATTACAAGGCGAGCGCCCTAACCAATTGGTGACCATGCGACACGCATTCGACAGAAAAGGTATCACACTACCACCCGAAATTTAGGATTTTTGAATCAGATATATTTAATTAATCATTATTTATTTATTTAATAAATTATTAATTTTTATTTTGGAATTTATTTTAAAATCCAGATGTTTATTTAGTCATTGTTAATTTTTTAATGTAAGACATCGAATAACGTAGCTATTGGCACAGTTGAGTCTCTTACTTTTACAGCACACTAATATCTCACCAGTTTTGATTGTCTTCGCCGAATTCCCTTCTATGCACCTCATTCGATCACTCTCTGCAGTGCAGACTTCTTTTTATTAAGGTTGATAGTGATATTTGAGATTATTGAGTAGAATAGTCGTATTTTTACCGGCCATAAGCAGGCCACATAACTACCTCTCATTAACACTAACACTGCTGATGATACACGAAATTTTATCTGGGACTGTTTAGTAGGCCTACTTGAAATTACTCCAGGCAACATTCTCACGATTGCGGCCGCTCATGATCTTCACAGACAATTTTGACTACAAGATTACTACGATTATTCCAATTTTGCGAATTTGCGCCAGTCAATTTGGGTCGCAATCGTAGAAACGTTCACAAAATAACATAGGATATTAGTTTTAGCGCATTTTCACGTTCTCATGTTTGTCGATATTGCACTTTTTATTTTTTATTTTTGTAACGAAAATAACGATGAATATTCGTTAGTGTTACTTGTGGCATAGTAATAGTTTTTGTTAATGATATTATTTAGGTACTGTTATAGTAACTGTTATCGTTAACGAAATCATTTTATATTCGTTAATTTTTAACGACCATTTTTGTTACCGCTATCGTAAACGAGAATCACACTGATATAATTATCTCCATCGTTTGTGATTTGTTTGTTTCATATTCAATTTAGGCTGTAGTGTAGATATTTTATCAAAACATTTACACGGTTAGGCTATGGACGACCCTCAGACTCACCGCAGAGTCCGCAGGACTTCTTGCAGAAGTTGGCGTATTTATGTAGGGCTGAATTGACACATTTTCCGTTGCGAGAAAACTCCGGACAGAGTTGACTTTCGTCATAGCAGACGCCAGGATCTGAAAGGGAAGATTATGAGTAGAGTAAGGAGGAGAAGAAGAAGAAGAGGAGGAGGAGGAGGAAGGAGGAGGAGAAGATGAAGCAGAAGGAGGAGGAGGAGGAGGAAGGAGGAGGAGAAGATGAAGCAGAAGGAGGAGGAAAGGGACAAAAGAGAAGAAAAGATGTGAAGAAGGATGAATTGGAAGATGTGTAGGAGAACGACGAGTAGAAGAGGAGGAGAAGGAGGTGGACGAGAAGAGGTGGAGGGAGAAGGAGAAAGAGGGCGTTGGGAAAATAAGAGGATGAAGAAGAGGAGGAGGAGGATGAATGTAGCTCATTTGTTTAGTGATGATGATGATGTTGCTGATGATGTGATGATGATGATGATGATGATGATGATGATGATGATGATGATGATGATGATGATGATGATGATGATGATGATGATGATGATGATGATGATGACGATGACGATGACTATGACGATGACGATGACAATGATAATGATGATAACGGTGATGATGATGACGACTTACCGCTTCGTCGTAGTCGTAGACTGACTACTTGTACTCCTGTTGGTTTCATCTCTCCATCGAGAATGGCGACAGGAGAGAAGAAGAGATCAGCGTTGAATTCCTTCACACGAGACGAATTGGTTGGCAGTTTCTAGAAGAACACGACATCAACATCACTACCACTGCAACAGTTGCTAGCCCACCATGATTACTAATTATCATGATTAGTATCACACTTTCATTACTACAATTACTTGCTTGTGCATTATGTAAACCGTGCAATAGAAGTTTCAAGATGAGATTACATTTGTAATAGTAGTGGTGGTGGTGGTGGTGGTGGTGGTGGTGGTGGTGGTGGTGGTGGTGGTGGTGGTGGTGGTGGTGGTGGTGGTGGTGGTGGTGGTGGTGGTAGTAGTGTAGCAGTAGTAGCAGCAGTTGTAGTAATAGTTGCAGTTAAAGTAGCAGCAGCAGTAGCAGTAGTAGTAGTGGTAGTAATTTCTATTAATATCACCTATGTCAATAATTATGCAATCTGCAGCAATATTAACGATAAAAAGATCAATGACAATAACAATGCAATAAGTAGTAGAAGTAGCAATAACAAAATCAATAAGCAACAGTTCCCAATATGCGTAAAATATCTGCGCAAGACACGTTGACCTTCAAAGGATTTGAATCCTAGACGCAGAGTTGAAATATGAACATATCGCCCGATGTCAGCCGCTCTGACGCCTCGAGACACAGTGAGAGTAACAGCTGAGATGCTGAGATGAGCAATAAGTACGTTTTTCATTTGAGGACTTATCGGCATCTAATAAAAACTCACTTTCATCTCATCTACTCTCATTATCTTTTCCAATAACGCCTGACGGTTTGTCGCCGGGTATATATAGGAGTGCTTGACGGAGGCCACAACAATAATGTGGACTTATGGCTACGGCTGTATCAGACACTGGTTTTACGAAACTCATCATGAATTGTCTGGCAGTAAGAAGAAGAGGAAGTGAGCAGTCCTTTAAGCTAGCTATGGGGCAGCCATGGGTATAAAGCAGGGGTCTCCAAAGTTTTCCAGCGGGGGGGCCACATTGCTGACTTTCTAAAGCTCCACGGGCCAAAACTCCGAAGAAAACATTTCTCTGTGCGCAGCTGTCCAGTGAATTGTGAGTAATGCGATGAATGCTTAGATTCATAATGTCTCCGCATACTGTACTCTTCAAGCACTGCAATGGTGTCTTTGCATATCAGGCACAGTGCCTTACAAACAGCGACATGGGTTTTGGCAATATTATGCATGTCAGAGTACAGCGGCGTTAAAATTTTAAATTTTCCCAATTTATTTTGTTTCTTCAAGGAAAGTTCCGCGGGCCAGATTAAAGGCCTTAGCGGGCCGGATGTGGCCCGCGGGCCGTACTTTGGAGATTCCTGGTATAAAGTGCTAGCGACTTCGTTTTCTTAGTTTCGGCATATGAAAGAAGAAGGCTAATCCTCTCCCTTGCTGTCCCATCTTCCCACCAACAGTGTACGGTCAGCGTACTTATTGTGGCTGATTAGTTGTCCGAGGTGGTAACTTTCAAAGTCAACGCTGCATAATCACCGGATATGGGACTCGATTGGTTAGACACCTTTAAAACGGTATCGATCGACACTATATAAACTCCGCCAGAAGCCTGGCATTGGTTTTTGCATGCAAACTCACTGTCATGAGACACGGTATTCGATTGGTTAGGGCGCTCGCCTTGCAATGCGGAGAGTACGGGTTCGATCCTCCTCCCCTGAGACGGTTACTTTGTCGGGACCTTGAGCAAGTCCTTTACTAACAATTGCTCAGCGCCATCATGTTATACTTGGTCATCAGATATTGACGGTTAATTAATGCAGAATAATAATAATAATTCGCGTGGTCAATTTATACCATAGGGTTTGGAATGGCCTCCCTTGGTAGCTACGCCTGTTTCCTAGATCATGCACCTATACGTTTTAGTTCATCTGAGAACTTTCCACTTTGTCAAGACTGCAGTTGGGAGCGTTTCTGGGTGTTTACCTTGAAAGAGGCGCTATATAAATTTTTTAATGAATTGAGTGAATGAATAATATGGACAGTTTTTGGATAATTGTCTTAAGATCAGTTTATGCACCTTTAGATATTTTATTTCAATGGATACTATAGTAAAATTGGCACTCTCTGTTTAGACACCTTTAAATTGTGTCTTTCAAGTGCTATAAATACCTTATTTTGCATTACGAAATTACTCAGCTGACATAACAGTACTGTTTTATGTTCATGATTGTAACCATAGGCGTAGCTACATTGAGGCAACTGCCTCCTCTTGCTTTTTTTGTATACTGGAACTTCGAGTGACTAATGACCCAAAATGACCAGGATTTTACCAATGGACAGTGAAGTTGCCTCCTCTTGAATTTAAGTCTCGCTACGTCCCTGATTGTAACATAATGATAAAGAGCTGTCGTTTTCAATGTGTGCCTATATTATTATGCATTTACATAATAATGTTTTATTGCATTGAATGATACATTTTTGAAAATTTGAAGTAGAATAAAATCTCATGTCATGTAACAGGCATTGTAAACTTTAAACCAAAACTGCTCTATAATTTAAACACTAGATCAAAAAGCTCATATGCATTATATTATTATCGTATCGTATTTAAGTATTTATAAAGCGCCTCTCGTAGGGTGAACCGTTCAGAAGCGCTCCCAGTGTGCTAAGCCCCGCGAAAATAAACAGGTTTTGAGAAAAGCGAAGGAAGAAGAGAGACTGCCAGAGAGAATTTTAGAGCGAACAGAAGGAGAAAGAGCATTCCAAAGAGTGACAATGTAAAGTATTGTTTGACGCCTGTAAATGGTGTGTCATGGACTCTATAAATTCTTTGTTTTCAACTGTATTGTATATAATTTGAATTGTCGTCAGCGGCCTTTGATGTCATATGACGACGCTAAACTTTGGAATAAAAATGCCATTGCTTAGACACCTTTAAATTGTCTCTTTCAAATGCTATAAATCCCTTATTTTCGCATATGCAATGTCTATTTAGACGCCATCGGCCTTGCAAGTTGCAACCATAATAATTATGATGCTATTTACAATATTATTGGTTATAGCACTCGCTTTTTAATACAGAAAGTACGGTTCGATCCTCCTCCCCTGAGGCAGTTACTGTGTGGGTACCTTGAGTAAGACCTTTACTCACAAATCGGCAGCGCCAGCGATTGATGGTTCGTCATTAAATAGTCGCGGTTGACAAATGAACAATACATAGAAAATAAACAGATTGTGAATAGAGAAGTATTCCTCATAGCAGAGTGCATATATGTCTCGACGGCTTTTGTGTTTTTCAACTCGAAGGTCGATATCATCGGTCGCAGTATTTTTATAGCAATATTAAGTGCAAGCGGATTCAATTGCATCAAATGATATTGAAAAGAATAAATTGAAAATGACGCCTGCGTATTAGCAGCTGTATATAAAGGCAAAGAGACAAACAGACAGAATAAGACAGACAGAAAGACAGACAGACAGATAGACAAAGAGAAAAGGAGACAGACGAACAGACAGACAGGCACTCAGAAAAACAGACAAACAAACACACAGACAGACAAATAGACTGACAAATAGATAGACATACAGACAGACAGGCAGACAAACAAACAGACAGGCAAACAGACAGACAAACAAACAGGCAAACAGACAAACAAACAGACAAACTGACAGAAAGACAAACAGATAGACAAACGAACAGAGAGACAGACGAACATACAGACAGACTTTTGAGGGTTACAAAAATGCGCTTTATAAAAGTCCAGACTCTGGCAGCCAAAAGATGTCATTGCACAGACTGGATACTATTTGTATAGATAGGCTCTGGTTAGACACCTTTATAATTGTTCATTTTTGACGCTATATATCCATGAACGCATATGTTCGTTGAATAGTAGCAGACAAGCCATACTGGAAGCGATTATTATAAAATACACAGAAATATCAAATATAGCATATTTACACACGCGCGCACACGCGCATGCGCGCACACACACACACACACACACACACACACACACACACACACTACATTAGAATCTATTAGATTATAATGAAGAAATGCCTACCATGACGAACTGTGGGATGGCTTGGTCAATTCTTCCGATCAGAACGAATTCCTGTTGATGTTCGACCCAGCTGCTCCAGCAGTAGAGAGGACCATCTGATGGAACCAGATGATACACCGCCGTTATTATACAGGTAAGGAAAGGTAATATGGTAAATGAAGGTAAGTTGAGGTAAAAGGAAAGGTATGTAGACCAAGGTAAGCAAGGTAACGTGATTTAGTTAAGGTAATGTGAAGCATTACATGGTAAAGACAATGCATTAAAGGTTAGTCAAGATAATAATAATCTTCGTTTAATTTCAAACTGACAATTACGCAGGATGATTACAAATCAGTATGAACGGATGATCACAAGTTATTACAGGGGTCGAATTTAACTGTATACGGCAGCTATGCAAGGCGCCCATCACATCCTACATCTCATTTTACGAACGCGCCATTGTGTCTTGTTAGGGTAAGATAGGTCAGCTAAGGTCATGGAAATAAAGACAACGTATGTAAGGTTAGACATGGTAAGGGATAGTTAGGGTTTATGCAGCAAAGCCTGTATCTTTTGGATTGACGTGGCCTCATATGCGGTTCAGCAGCGTACCTATAGGAGGTTACCATCGAGCGGTGCCTTTGGGTCACCTTAACCTTTCATAATTACCTTTAGCTAACCTTAAAGGTAACCGTCTAGCGTTATATTTGGGTCACCTTAACCTTTCATGATTATCTTTGTACTTACCTTAGACGTTACCGTCGAGCGTTACCTTAGGGTCACCTTAACCTTTCATAATTACCTTTGGCCTACCTTGGAGGCTACCGTCGATAGTTACCTTTGGGTCACCTTAATCTTTCACGATCACCTTTGGTCTCACCTTGGAGGATACCGTCCAGCGTAACCTTTGGGTCACCTTAGCCTTTCATGATAACCTTTGTGCTTACCTTGGAGGTAACCGTCGAGCGGTGCCTTTGGTTCACCTTAACCTTTCATGATTACCTTTGGGCCTACCTTGGAGGTTACCGTCGAACATTACCTTTTCCTTACCTTGGAGTTTACCGTCGAACATTACCTCAGACTTACCTTGGAGTTTACCGTCGAACATTACTTCAGACTTACCTTGGAGTTTACCGTCGAACATTACCTTTGGCTTACCTTGAAGGTTACCGTCGAGCGTGCTGCACCTGTAGTCGGGGAACTGAACGTGGATTCCTTCACCGAGGATACACTCGCTTTCCATCCTCATTGGTCGCCACCTGTGCTTGGACTTACGACAGACGGACTGAAAGACATCCAGACGCATACACACAGATACGAAGACACAGACAAGATGGACACACAGAGACTCGTGCACATACAAACACACATATACAATGGAACGGAGAGACGTATCAAAGTAGATACTCGGGTAAACATACACATGCGTTGATTTGAAAAGATTGAATGCAGAAATGATGGCATGCAAGCAGAAACATTGATATGCAACCAGGGCTGTTCAAGGCTTGGTTTTTTTGTTTTTTTGTTTTTTTTTAAACAAAAATCTGCAAATTTTTTTTTTTTTTTTTTTTACAAATTTCAAAATTATAAATGCCAAAAATGTCGTCTCTTCAAGTCTCTTGGCAATTGTTGTATGGTCTTTGTTAACTTCGTTTTATGACATTCTACAGTTCTACTTCTTCTATATACTTGGGATATATAGAGAGGTGGTCTCCCAAGTCCTTCCTCTCGGTGTTTTTCTCGAGACACCATCTCTCTCTTGCGTTGACGAGTTCCATCATCCGTCCTTCAGATGCCAAGATATATACACAACGGGAGAATGGCCAGATGACTTCCTGCAATCCATAATAATACCAATTAAAAAGAAACCAAATGCAACAGCATGCGAGGATTACAGAACCATTAGCCTCCTCACCCATGCGTCAAAAGTCATGATAAGAATACTAGCAAAGAGAGTGCAAGCAAAGACAGAGGCAGTTGAGGGGCTGGGAGATGATCAATTTGGTTTTAGAAAGGGCATGGGAACAAGGGACGCGATCGGAACACTAAGAGTACTAACAGAGAGGAGCTGCCAGAATGGTCAGGATGTATATATATGCTTCGTGGATTATGAAAAAGCATTTGATAGAGTTGACTGGAGAAGGCTACTACATGCATTGAGGCGGATGGGAATAGATTGGAGAGACAGGAGATTAATAGGAAACTTATAAATGGGACAAAAGATGCGAATAAGAATAGATGGAGAGTACTCGGAACCAGGAAACGTTGGAAGAGGTGTGAGACAAGGATGTCCACTGTCACCATTACTATTTAACATCTATATAGAAGAGCTTGTCAGAGAAGCAGTAGAGGATATGGAGGAGGGGATAAAGGTTGGTGGAAGATGGATCAAGGCATTAAGATTTGCAGATGATCAGGCAATGTTGGCGAGAAACCAGAAAGGACTACAAGCAATGATGGATAGGCTAAACACAACATCAACCGAATACGGGATGAAGATTAACATAAAAAAGACAAAGGTATTGAAGATAAGTAAAGGCAAGGAGACTGTAGTCAGAATACACATTGGAGGAAAACAGATAGAGCAAGTCAAAGAATTCTGCTACCTAGGGAGTATGATCACGACAGATGCCAAATGCCACAGAGAAATTAAAAGAAGGATAGCAATAGGAAAGGAGGCATTCTCAAACAGGAGAGAATTACTGAGAGGAAAACTAAACAGGAATCTAAAGATAAGAATGATAAAGACACTAGTATGGAGCGTGGTGCTGTATGGATCGGAGACATGGACAATGAGAAAAGCAGATATAAGAAGACTGGAAGCTTTCGAAATGTGGACATGGAGAAGAATGGAAAAAATCAGCTGGACAGAACATATAACAAATGAAGAAGTGTTGGGAATGATTGGAGAAGAAAGAGTCCTTATACGCACAATAAGAGAGAGGCAAAGGAAATGGATCGGGCACACGCTGAGAGGAGACTCACTACTAAGAACGGTCATCGAAGGAAAAATGAAGGGGAAGAAGACAAGAGGAAGACCAAGACAGATGATGCTGGATTGGATGATGACAAACGGCTACAGGAAACTGAAAGAAGAGGCCCAACAACGAGAGGAGTGGCGACGTCGGACATTCGAACCTGCCTAAGAGGCAGAGAACCACAAGAAGAAGAAGACAGTTCTACTGTTCTAATTAATTTCATTTATATGCATCTGATTAATTTGAACGGTACTATGCCATTTTTATGAGTTTTATGATCCGAAATAGGAAAATCTCCAAAACAAGAAACCAAAAAACCAAAAAACCAAATAAAACCAAAAAACCAAATAAAACAAAAAAAACAAAAAACAAACTTTTCATTTTGAAAAAGTTTGGGTTTTTGCACCTCTGTATGCAACGCGATCTGTAGGCCTGTTATCAGCCGAAAGAATTTGATGATTACAAGACATACAAACATGCATACATGCATACAAAGATGCATACATACATACAAACAAACATACATAGAAACAACTATACATACATTCATATATACAATTTTATATACATACATGCATACGCACATGCATGCATACGCACATACATAATATACATACTTACATACAAATGCATAGTTGCGTACGCGCATACACACCTCCATACATGCATACATGCATAGATGCATATGTACATAAATGCATACATACACATAATGCACCCACACATACAATCATACATGCGTACATACATACATGCAACATTCATGCATACAGCAGACAAAAGAACGAGGCAACAGGCAGCAGAGGCATAGACAACGGGGGAGACAACGGGGGTTATTGGCGTGGGTCGTCGAGGGACCGATAGATGGCGTGGCCCCTCGATGTTTGCCTTTAATCCGTTCGTGTTTCGTCGATTTCATGCCTCGCACGACGAACGATGGATCGCAATCTATCACGGAACCACGGAGTTCAATCGTAGTAGATCGCTTCACACCCTCTTCCTCTCCCTCACCCTACTCCTCCTCCTCCTCCATCTATGTATGTGCTTCATTCTCCTCCTCACATTCCTCTTCAACATCTTCTTCCTCCTTCTGATAATCCTGCTCATCCACCCTCTTCTTCCTCCTCCTCCTATTCCTCCCATTCCTCCACCTTCTCCTTGTCTTCTTCCTCCTTCTTCTCTTCTTCCTCCTCCGCTTTTTTCCTATTCCTCCTCTTCCTCTTCGTCCTCATCCTTCTCTTCCTCCACCTCTTTCTCCTCCTCTTTTTCCTTCTCCTTTTCTTCCTCCTCCTCATCTTCTTCTTCCTCCTCCTCCTACTATTCCTCCTCCACATTTTCTTCCTCCTTCGGATAATCCTGCTCTTCCTCTTTTCCTTCCTCTCGTCACTTCTTCCACTTCTTCCTCCTCCTATTCCTTTTCCACTTCCTCTTTCGCTTCTTTGTCCTCTTCCACTTCCAATCTTGCTCCTCCTCCTGTTTATTCTTCTCCTCCTCCTCCTTTCTCCCGTCCTTCCTCCTCTATATTCTCCTCTTCTTTCTCCTGCTTTTCATCTTCCTTAATCTTCTTCCTTTACCTCCTCCTCCCCTTCCTCCTCCTTCTCCTTCTCTTCCTCTTCTTCCCTGTACTGCTCCTCTTCTACCTTCTCCTGCTCTTACTGCTGCTGCTGCTGCTGCTGCTGCTGCTCCTCCTCCTCCTCCTCCTCCTCCTCCTCCTCCTCCTCCTCCTCCTCCTCCTCCTCCTCCTTCCTCTCGTCAATCA
>JACEVL010000366.1:0-100000 GCA_020284085.1 Aporrectodea caliginosa | reverse complement strand
TTACAAGGCACAGAACATACCACTACACCACCGCGACCCACGAGAGCTAAGATGAGTTAAGGTAAGTTAAGTTAAGGTAAAGTAGGAGATTAAGGTGAAAATGAATAATATAAATATATAAATATATTAACCAATATTATATATATATAATGTTGTTGGCTCTGGAGTAATAAGACTCTTACAAAACAGAATCCGACCTGAAGTTTCTATAGTCTTTTCTCTTTTTATAACCTCGGAACATGCCCTCCGAACATACATGTACCATCTTAGCGACTGATTTGGGGTGCATTTGTGAGGTGATGGGATTATAGAAAACTCCGAACGATATATTCAGTTACTTATCCTCATTTACCGATCGTATACCAGGGGTTTGCCTCTAAGTATACCTCTGTGACTCCATATATATACGTCGGTCCACCTCGGCTGCTTCCATTCGCCCGCTCCGCTCTTCGGATCGTCTTGATCTTTTTGTTCCTCGTGTGAGAACGGCCATAGCCCAGTCCCGTGCCTTTGTCTGCATTGACCCTTCGCTATATCAACTTCCCCCTTTGTTCGCACCACCATACTATGTGGTGGTCCTGCCACATCTTTTCGCTACCTCAAAACTTGTCTGTATTCTCGGGGACTTTCGCACTTGGAGCCCTCTGATTGGTGTTCACTGTGAGAGGCGCTTTATAAATATTTAAATAAAATACAATGCAAAAATACAGCACATGCATACACAGAGAAGTAGAGAGAGCGAGAAAGACAGAGACAGAGAGTGAGAGACAGACAGAGAGACAGAGACAGAGAGAAACAGACAGAGAGACAAACAGACAGAGACAGAGACAGAGACAGATACAAAGAGACAGACAGAGACAGACAGAGACAGAGACAAAGAGAGAAGACAGAGAGACAGAGAGATACAGAGACAGAGAGACAGAGAGACACAGAACGAGGTATATATCTTGAAACTATTTACTTACGAAGTGAATCTGGTAGAAGGCAACAGACAGCGAATGAGAGGCTGAGCAGTGAGAGCCGTCGCTGGCTCAACCTAAGCTCAACGGCCAATATCATCTCAGCAGGTAAGCTACAAAAAAATTATTTAATCAGTACAAAACATTTACATATATCTTGCTGATACATGTCATGTATATTGCATATAATTACATTGGTTATATATATAAGTCAGGTATCTTATATACATGATTGTGTGTATATATATATATATATATATATATGTCTGTAGTTTATGCCAATGTTTCATTTAATTTCAATGTAACCGAAAGTACTGATGAACTCAATCTCGCTAAATGTCAGCTCAAGAACGATTACATTGAAAGAAACAGGTAATAAATTATATGTATTATATATATGCAGGTATGCATGCATGTATGTATGTATGTATGTATGTATGTATGTATGTATGTATGTATGTATGTATGACATAGTATGTATGTTTGTATGTATGTATGTATGTATGTATGTATGTATGTATGTATGTATGTATGTATGTATGTATGTATGTATGTATGTATGTATGTATGTATGTATGTATGTATGTATGTATGTATGTATGTATGTAGGTACGTATGTAAGGTATTATGTTGATATCATTATTGGCAAGTAGTAGTAGTATATTCGCTTTATTCAATCAATCTATCAAAGAATTTATATGGCGCCTCTTCAAGGGCTCTACTCAGAAGCGCTCCCGAGCCAGGCCTGATCATAGAAGAAAGTTTTAAATAGGGCGTAAAAGGAAGTCGAGTGAATACGAGGAGATAGGCGAAGGAAAGATGGCAAGTCATTCCACGCTGTTGGACCAACGACAGAGAATGCTCGGCGCTGCATAGTAGCAGGCGGGCAAATGGAACAAAAACAATAAAAAAACGCAGAAATGCTAAAATGAGTGATAATGGATAATTAAAAGTAATTAGAAAATTTCAAGATAAACTAGTAAATATTATTGCATAAGGATCTGAGTATAAACTGACAGTAAGTAAACAAGTATGTGTTTATGCAGAAACAAAACAGACGTCACAACATACATGCTCAAATCTGAATAAATATAAAGTCAAACGCACAGACTGCGAAAATGTTCGTGAAGATCATTTATGCAATTAAATTTACCGTTCAAGATGCCGGCAAGTTCAGAGTCACAAAGAAAGTGCTCAACAACGTAACACCAGAAAATATCCTGGAGAAAATTAGATGTCGAATGAACTAGTCGCCTATAGAACATCATGCGACGTTTCTTAATAATGTGATGTAAGTCTAGTCTATCAAGGCCACAAATGAAGCCTTTAACAGATTCCCATTTACTAAAACCAAATAACTTTTATAAACAGAGTTTCAACATGCATTCAGTTCCTCTTCCTGTCTCACTGCTTACATTTCTTTAACTTATGTATGGGAGCCCGATAGGGCATTGGATAACACGCTGGCATGGAGAGCGAGAGGTACCGAGTTCGAGTCCCGTAGGGCGGATATGCTTTGTAGGCTGCTATTAGCGCCGTTGTATTGCAGGCTGTCTGTTCTGTTAGCAGTTAAGATTTAAATTGCATAACATGTAAATGTACAGCGCAGTGCGTTTGTCAGGCGCTTCAATAAAGAAAAGATTATTATTATTATTAGGTAAAGTCGTGTTTACTTTTACTTTTCCATAACTAACATTCGTCCGATACTTTTAGCAACACTGCTCTCGTACCCTTAAGTCATCCAATGTTTAACCTACCGTCATAGATCCCAACGATGTAAACGGCAAACGTTCTGCGACCAACGCGTCTCTCATGTATTCTAACGCACAGCCGTGCTATCGACGGCCGCTAAGTCGCTCTAATTCATACACGACTCGGCACAGCTAGGGAAGAGGGGAAGGGCAAAATCATCAGACCCCGGGAAAAGGAATTCCGCTTTTCCTCCTCCTTCTCCAATTCCCCCGACATCGAAGAAACGACAGCGAAGGTCAGGAGATGCTAGACGAAACCATCCATCACTGACTCGCATCCACAACATGGATAATAATTGTACTAGCATACCTATGTATATCCCATTGCATGTATAGATATACAAGATACATACATACATACATATAGATGCATACAAATAGATACATACCAATACATACAAATCAAAACTGTATGTTCAGAGACCACGTATGTGTGCGTACATGTATTTACAGATCCATAATATATACAAATACATGCATATATACATATACATACACAAATACATATATACACGGTGATCGGAAAAAGTGCCACCCTTGCAACTTCATAATTACTTGCACTCAGAATAGTTTTGTTTAACAACGCTCTGTCATAACAAACATGATTAGTCGCCCTCCTCCTTCATCCAGACTTGGCACTGGCATCATCAGACTCCTGGCACTGGTGTAGCTACGATTCACGCATTAATGCATTCGGTGCTCAGAATATCCAGTTTTGTTCCTTTTGCATAACTCCATATTGCCGCAGAAAGTTTGCTCACTATTGATTTTAACAGTAAGGTCGATTATAACGCTTTAAAGACAAGCTGCATTGGTATCCCAACCACTTTTAGTGTACTCTCATCGCTAAATTGTTAGCGGTGGTTTCAGAATCTATTAGCCGTTGCAGTCAAGATTAAAATTCATTTAAATTTCCTTACGTGTATTCATACTTTCTAATTATGACTGAGGTAGTCACCTTTTTTCGACGCACGCTGTATGTTGTAAACGTTACCGCGGCGTATCGCCGACGGGATGCTACGCGCTCTTTGTAGGTATATACATAAAGACTTATCTCAAACGACTTCTGTCAACAGATTATTCCCTGCCACACATCAAGAGATGTCTTTGCCGAGGCTGAAACATGACTGCAATGCAAGTCTGCAGCAGTTTGTGAGGCACTTAAAAGCGTCTTGATACATTGATACATACACATAGATACATGCAAACATATATATATATATATATATATATATATATATATATATATATATATATATATATATATATTTGCATACGTACACACATACATAGATACATGCATGCATGCATACACACATATAGGCCAACATGAGAACATACATGTAGGCATACATACATACATATATACATGTATGCATACAAACACACATGTAGGTATCTTGAAGGGGCGCTATATCAAGTTTCATTGATTGACATGTACAACCGCACAAACGACCATAAGTACATACATACAGACATACACAGACATACACACATACATTCAAATTCACTGCCTTCAAATTCACTTCCTTTCTTCAAAAAGCGTCTCAAAAATCACTATTCCTTCTTGGCTTTCAAGGATTTGGATGGCTAAGTGCATCTTTACCTGGCGGCTGACTGACTATCGGCACTATCCGCGCCTCAGATTCACATTTCGGTGTGACCTTGCGCGCGTTACAATTTTTTTAAAATAATAACACACACATACACACATACACACATTTATGCATGCATGCATACATACATACGTGGATGAGATTGGGTTGGTAGGTGGATGAGTGAGTGCAGTGTGATTCTTGTTAACGATAACTATAACGAAAATGTTCGTTAACGAAAATAAAATGATTTCGTTAACGATAACTATAACTATAACTAAAAAATATCATTAACTATACTATAACTATAACGAAAATAACAATAACGAAAATTCATCTTTATTTTCGTTAATACAAAAAATAAAAATAAGAACTGCAATATGGACGATGCGACATAAATGAGACCGAAAAATGCGATATTTTAATAATGCAATTTGTCAGTTACTTTGGAAACTCGTGTATTCATGAAGCTAAATGCACCCATGCTTCAAAGGCTTTCAAAGCTCAGAACAAATTGTGAAACAGCGTGTTAATACGCACAAAATTTGCTTATAGCCTTAATTATTGTAGCTAAGTAGTAACTAAAATTAACTAAAATAAAAATCCATTAACTATAACTATAACTAAAACTAAAAAATAATACTTAACTATAACTATAACTAAAATAAAAATCCATTAACTATAACTGTAACTATAACTAAAATAAAATCTGTAAGGAGAATCACACTGAGTGAGTGACCGATTGTTTGCTTGGATTAGTTGATTATTTTAGATTGATTGAGTGATTGAGTGATTGACTGACACTTGTTGGTTGGAAGGATAACATCTGGATAAGTGTATCGAGGAGGAATTATCGAACGCAGGGAATTAACGATGGAAGCTGTTCCGTAGAAGAATCAAACTGAATAAGAGGCATTACTGCCGCATTAGCATCGAAAGACAAAGGGTAAACAGAGTGGAGACAGAGAGACTCCAGCACGGCCAAAAAGTACAGAGACAGAGACAGACAGAGACAGACAGAGACTGGATACAGAGTTAGAGAGAGTCAGAGACAGAGCGTATAGAACAGAGACAGAGACAGACAGAGACAGAGACACACGGAGACAGAGGTAGAGAGAGCGGTAGAGACAGAGAGAGAGCGACATAGACAGCAAAAGAGAGACAGAGACAAAGGGCAGAGAGATACAGAGACAGAGAGATACAGAGACAGAGAGATACAGAGACGGAGAGATACAGAGACAGAGGCAGAGAGTATAGAATAGAAACAGAGACAGACAGAGACAGAGAGGCACAGACACATGGAGACAGAGGTAGAGAGAGAACGGCGTCCAGGTGTAAGCAATTTACCTCTAGTGTACTTCGAGTTAACTCCGAGCATGTCAATCATTAGGTATCAAAACAACCCTGCTATATAGGCAAAGTCGTTCATCGAAGACTCCGATGGTTTGGACATGACATTGTAGAGAGAATGCCAGTTGACCGAATCCCACACAATGCACTACATGTACAATGTACATGCAAGATTCGAAGGAAAAAGAAACAAAGGCAGACCAAGACTACGCTGGATAGACAATTTATAAGCGAGGACATAACATCACCTAGAGTCTTAACACCAAGGGTAACAACTAACAATAGACTTGACAAATGATCCAGGATAATGGAGATCGTTTATTCGTACCCATCGCTGCCAAACTGCTGACGTTGGAAACTGATGACGATGTTGATGTATGTGCGTATGCATGCATGTATGTAAAAATGTATGTATGTACTTATGTATGTATGCATGTACGTGCGCACTTACGTACGTGTGTATGTAAATATATAGGTCCTACGCTCGCATGTAGCAATGCATCAATACTCCTGAAGTAGTCTCTCAAAAGTGTTACTTATATGTCTGATCTAGTCGTGTCAAGGCAAACAGGTATAGTTACATACACACACAGATCCATTACTATGTCAACGACAATCTTTAATGTCGTGTCAACTTCGTCACGCATAATACAAGCCACGCATCTCTAAAATCATCTTTCAAGTCTCATCTTCAGTGCTCACCTGATGCTCCGCTCCGAGCAGAGAGTTGCGACGGTCTTCCTTCCGATCGCAGAGTGTCGCTCTAAGCTCACGCGACGCCGTCGTCGATACTACGTCAACTTCCCACAAATAACTCCACCGATAACGACCGAGCCGTTCACTGGCTCGCTCTGCGGTCGCCGGCGGGCCTCTCGCGGCGGCAGCGGCTGGGGCTCGTCCGCCGAGTTTCCCGAGGTCGCAGGAGGGCCTCTAGCAGCGGCAGCGGCTGGGGCTCTTTCGCAGAGGTCGCAGGAGAGCCTCTAGCAGCGGCAGCACGGCTGGGGCTCGTCGGCTGAGTTCCCGAGGTCGCAGGAGGGCTTCTTGCGGAGGCAGCGAATGGGGGCTCGTCTGCAGGGTTCCCGTGTCGTAACGCTTCTGCTTGTTGCGTCCGGCGGGCGTGTTTTTGTAGGCGTTTGAAAGCTAATTACATCGCGGATCTGCGATAATCCGGCACGCTCTGGCGAGATCCGCTTGTCGGCGGAAGAGAGACGTCAATGCATTAGACGATTCGACGGTGGACGACGACTGAGGAAGTTCAGTCAGTCGGTCGATGAGATATACGCGGGCCACAGCTGCTGTGGATCGGTCCCTCCCTCCCTATTCGCTCCCTCGCACTAAGTGGCGTCCATACAAAGAGCTTTATAACATTTTCTAATACCAACAGAAATGCATTTACACAATATATTTTTCACTGTAACCATTGATTTGTATTATATATATATATACTATATATATATATACTCTATATATATATATATAGTATATTATATAATTATATAGATTGACCATTTTTGTATTTCTGTGTAATATATAATATGTATTCTGAATATTCTGAAAATTGAGTTTCTGAGAGGATCCGAAAGGCGCTTTATTAGACGTCTTAATGCATTAACAAATACTACACGTGAAAGTATGTGTACATTATACATATATATTCGTATATATATATATATATATAATATATATCTATGCAGGGACGCGTTGTTGTAGCGGTAGGCCTATGTTCTGTGACTTGGTACCGGAGGGTCGCTGGTTCGAACCTACCTCTAGCCACTGCGTAGCGACCTTGGACAAGTTTCTCATCCACAATTGTCTGCAGCGAGGAAGGCAACGGGAAACCATCTCATTCATCTCATCCCCGGGTGGCGTAAAAGCCAATGGACCTGCCTTAGGTCAGATAGCTCATCATCATCATCATCATCATCATCATCATCATCATCGTCATCGTCATCGTCATCGTCGTCATCATCATCATCATCGTCATCGTCATCATCATCATCATCGTCATCGTCATCGTCATCATCATCATCATCATCATCATCATCATCATCATCATCATCATCATCATCAAAATCATCGTCATATAAAATGTGTGTGTGTACGTGTGTGTACAACTGTACATGTGTGTGTTTTCATGTACGTGTGAGAAAACCTATATTTATACTAATAATACATGCATGTAGCCTACGTATATGTTATCCACAATACGGGAGGATTATTGGAAATTCAACACGGCCTAAGCCCCTCACCGCTCCCAGTCGTCGCCTCTCAGCTGAAGGCCATTTCGTCATCTCATGACATCGATTGCAGCGCAGGGTGGGGGTCGAAATCCCCCCTCTTTGGACGAGCCCCCATTCGCACGCCAAGGGTTCTCCTTCGAGCCACGAAGCGCCCTTATAGATCTCGGATTCTATTCTACCGTTGACGTAGATTGGTACTTTGACCTGCGAAGACAAACACTCCCACACACCCACGCAATCTATACCCACTCGCGTCAACAAAATGAAATGAAATTTTCTCGGCTCGTGCGCTGAGAGGCGAACGAAATCGTCTCTTAAGAAAAACCGTTTTGGATCTTTAATAACTCTGGATACTCGAATTCATGGGGATATAGATAACAAATCGTATCTATCTAATCTATATATGCATGTTTTGATGGATGTATGTCTGTAATGCCTAACGTTAGTATGTATACATGTATGTATGTATGTATGTATGTATGTAACAATGTACGTATGTATGTATGTATGTTTGTATGTATGTATGCATGCATGTATGTTTGCATGCATGCATGTATGTTTGCTTGCATGCATGTAGGTATTTATTGTAATTGTAATTGTAATTGAACATTTGTATAGCGCCACTCAGAGATTCAGAGGCGCTCCCGACCCAGGGCTCTAACAAATAAGATAGTCTTCAGGCGTTTCCGAAACAGAGGAAGGGAAAGGCTGAGGAGCTCAAGACGCAATTCATTATGTATGCATGTATGTGTGTAGGTATGTATGAATGTATGTATGTATGTATGTATGTATGTATGAATGTATGTATGTATGTATGCATGTATAAATATGTATGTATGTCAGGCCATAACGTAAGTAAGTAAGTAAGTATGCATGTATGTATGTTTGGAAGTTTGTATGCATGCATACATATGTATGTATTTTTGTGTGCATATTAATGTAGTCCTATGTATGCAAGTATGCATGTAGATATGCATGTACTCATGTATGTGTGTATATATGCTTGTATGTTGGTATGTATGTTTGCAGGAATACATGTATGCATGTATAAATCGTTGGTCTATTTTTTATTACTATTATTCTTTTTTAGGCGCCACAATCTAATGACCAGGCATCAATCGATGGCGCTGAACAACTGTGAGAGAAGGATTTGCTCAAGGTCCCAACATAGTAACCGTATTAGGGAAGGAGTCTCTAACCAATTTGTTACCCTGTCCCACAATACAATCATTAGCTGTGAAACATTAGTGTTACAGCATCATGCGGTTGCAATGACGATTACGTTAATTATTACCAGGTATTGTCAACGATTTAAAGATTGAGCGAAAATAACAAGTTTATGGCGTCAGAAAGACACAATATAAAGGTGTCTAATAACGTTGGCGTTAAGGAGGCTTTGTTTTATGTCATCTAGCGACTGAGCGTAAATAAGGAATTTATAGGGTCAGAAAGATATAATTTAAAGGTGTCTAAGAAGAGCGTACAAATTTTACTATGATATCTGTTGATATAAAAGAGTTAAAGTTGTATAAACTGAGCATAATACAATTATTAATATTCTGGTTTATTTAGGCACCACTATAGACCTGTCTAATGATAAAGCAACAATCGATGGCGCTGAACAATTGTGAGTGAAGGACTTGCTGAAGGTCCCTTCACAGTAACCGTCTCAGAGGAGGAGGCTCTAACCAATTGGGTCGATTGTGATGTGGCAATTGAGCGAAAATAAGAAATCTATAGCGTCAGAAAGACGCGATTTAAAGGTGTCTAAGCAGAGCTTGCCAATTTAATCACAGTAATAGTATCAGTTGAAACAAAGGGGTCAAAGTTGCATAAACTGAGCATAATGCAATTATTATTATTACGGATTTATTAAGCACCGCTATCTAATGACCAAGCATCAGTCGATGTCGCTGAGTAATTGTACGTGATAGTCCCCACACAGTAACCGTCTCAGGGGAGGAGGCTCTAACCAATTGGTTGCCCTGTCCCACAATACAATCATTAGCAGTGATACATTAGTGTTACAGCATCATGCGGTTGCAAGGCCTATGATAATAACTCGTGGTGCTCTCTAGCTAGCGATTAGTAGTAGTAGTTTCAGTTTAACGATACTGTGTGATAACCAATGAGATAGTATTATTAACGCTAGAGGGAACATGACGTATATATTTCCTTCAGATCGATCGAAGCCACAATCGCTACGCGACCTTGACCCTCTGTGCGGCGTTCTAAATATAGATATCAATCGCGTGCACAATTCGATGCTAAGTAAGTAAGTGTGTGTTATTTATTAAAGGCAAGCAAACACTCGGCGCTTTATATTAAAACAAAATAGTCGACTATAGTAAACCAGAAGGCTAATTCTGCCGAGTTAAAACCAAATTCTGCCGAGTTAAAACCATCGATACGCATTATTATTTTATTTGTTAATTTTTTAAGGACAGAAATTGTAAAATATTTTTAGTGATTTTATACTTTATATAATTTATATACGTTGATAATACCACTACGGTTACTGGAATACGCTTGTATGTATACGTTTCACGTGCATTGTAATTTAAATATCCAAAATTACTTAATCGTAAGCTAGATGGCTAGATTCAGACCTAGAGCACACAACCGTACTCTCCCACCCAAGGACAACTCTCAATTTATTCCCAGATCATTATATAAAAATATTTACTAGTTTATTCTAAAATGTTCTAATGAACTTTAATTATTCTTTATCATTCATGTTAGCATTTCTGCGTTTTTGTCAGATTGTTTTTCTCAATTAAACGAATATATATATATATAATTATATATACCACGTGTAGCCAACTATTATCATTAATTAAATTTGTAATGCGCGCACGGTCACGCCGAAATGTGAATCTCGGGAGCGGATAGTCGGCCACCGGAGGAAGATGCAGTTAGAAACCATGTGCTTGAAAGCCAAAGAGAAATCGTGAGTTTAAGCCGTCCATGGCAGCACATCGCTGCCGTATAGTTAAATTCGACTTCTGTAATAACTTGTGATCATCCGTTTATACTGAATTGTAATCACACCGTGTTTGTCGGTTTGATTTAATAAAGAACATGATTATTTATTATTACAAACATCATATCTCTTCTGCATCGAAGCTCAGGTAAAAGACCTGTATTTGATGATCGTAGGCAACGAGAAAGAATGCAAGGAATTAGTAGTGACTGAAGGCAGGGATGTGGGCTGGTGATGAGGCCAATTTAAATTTTACCCTGAACTTAACAGGAACTCAATGCAGCTGATAGAGTAGGGCTGAGGAACTTGGTGTGAAGTACTGCCCTGATGTAATAGAAACAAGATTTACAAAAGTTTGTTATAAGCTATTCTCACATTTCTACCTTCATGTTTGAACAACTGCACTGGCTTCCTCTCTCTGCACACATTAAATTCAAAATCCAAATTCTTGTCTTCAAGGCACAACGGGTCTTGCCCCAAAATATCTAGCTGATGTATTATTTCGGTCTTTTTCAGCCTCGTCCAATCTGCTCCTCAGACTTGATTTGTAGTTCCTCATACTAGAACAGCTAGACGTTGTCTCCATCTACTTGCTCTCAAATTCTAGCTGGTAACTATTTCTTCTCTCGTGGCCTTGTGCACTTCTGAATCATTCACTCTAGTAAAGGCGCTTTATAAATGTTTGAATAAAATACAAAATACAATATAAGTGAAATCCAAATATAATTAAAATCCAAGATATAAGTAAAAATATAATTAACACTGTGACAATTATGCAACCACAATAACTGAATTAAACAGTTACACTGTTAACAAGTATTGAATATAGTAATAGATATCAAAGGGAGAACTTTGTGGAATTATGTGTCCAACTATGCACAGTCACCCAAAGATATTGTAATGTACAAAATGGTAACATCACTGGGTATTTTGCTAATGGGTAGTTTGTAATCAAGTCCATTATACAGTGATCATCACTAAGTACTATTCAGAAGTGCCTTAACTAGTACAAAGTAGAGAGTTTTCTTCGTGTCAGTACAAGCAAATTGTTGCAAAATTTATGCAAGACATAGTTAAATAACTATTCAGTTTTGACACACTTCTAAATAGCTGATAAATGTTCAGAAACAGATAATTACAATCAAAATGTAATTACAATTCAATAACTTACACAATCAAGTAATTGTAGCTGTAATTCAATTTTACATTTACAAGCCTGTAATTGCAATAATAACTGAATTACATTTGTAATGTAATTGCTACATCAAAGGCTTTTTTTGCTAGCATATTACGCATTAATTTTACCATGTGGCAAGCATCAAGGAAAACGCAGACTCTTTGGTTTGGATCTGCGGGATGCTCAAAACTGGATTGAGGCTGTTCTGCATCAAACTTGGCTCCAAGTTGCAATGCCATGGCACAGTTAGCAGCACTGCCATCAAATGTGAGTGACGTAATTCTCACTCCAGCATCATGCAACTTTTGCAAGCAAATTTGTACCAGATTTGCACGCTCCTTACCCTGTAGGCCATCAATCAAAAAATAACACACTGGCACCTTCCAATGCTCGGTCATACTGACAATCATCATGACCAGTGCCTCTTTTGCAACCGGAAGGTTACTGTTATCCTCGATAGCGACACCCAGATCAATGTAACCGACATATCTTTTACCGTCCCACTCCACCTGCTTACGAATGGCCATTTCATCCAACATCAGAGAACATATAATTTGCTTTCCAGTCCGACTATCTGCCATACACCGTAGAGCTGCAAAGACCTCATCATGAAAGCCAGGGTTTCCATCTATGCAGCTGTACCACTTTGCCAATGTCTTTGGATGTGGAAGACAATTGAAGGGTTCAGAGCAATAACCAGTTATGTCAACATACCACTTCTTTGCTAAAAAGTATGCCAGCGTGCTTGGAATATAGTAGTCTATTTACCCTGCAAATTTCGTGCAGATCCGAATATTTTTGATAGTCATTTTTGAAAAAGAAATATGTCAACATAATATGGAATTGTGCATTCGGCAGATCTTTGAAGCCATTTTCCCAAAACTCATAATTTCCGACATACCTGGTTATTGCTGGAACCCTTCAATTTCCAAACTGGCTTCGAACAAAGTCGTATGCTTTAGCAGAATAAAAATGTAGCGACAAAGCAAAGTTACGTAGCTCACGAGGATACTGAGCTCTAACCTTCCCAGAAGCTGCACTTTTCATGCGTCTAGTTATTCGAGCGAAAGCAGAATCATCAAATGATGATAATAAATTCTGCTCAGCATATTCTGTTATCAGCTGCTTCTTTTGCATTTCTGCTAATAGATCTTTAACACTCTTTATTTTCTTTTGCAAACGTCGGTTGCACTGCTGTGCAAGTTTAAGCTTTTTCTTGCCAGCAACCAGCGCACTTAGTGCTGAATCCATCTTACGTTTGATCCGTGTTGGCGACTGCAGAGAGTATGAATGGTCACCTGTTTTACGAGATTTGCTGGTAGAGGGCTGTGATCGTTTCGCAGACCTTGTTCCAGGCAATTCATCACCATCAGAAGCAGCACAGTGTTCAACGTCACGTGACGTGCGTTCCAGTAACTGTCGGACCAGAAGTTTCTTCGGCTGCAAATGAGCTGGAAGGTTGAACAGCTTCGGTTGAGCTCCTTAACATAGAAATATAGCAAAATGTGTTTAAGTCTATTACATATATATATTACATATTGTGGGGCGCGGTGGTGTAGGGGTATGTTTGGTGCCTTGCAGCTTGAGGGTTGCGGGTTCGAATCCACCTCAAGCTGCGTAGGAACCCTGGGCAAGTCCTTCACTCGCAATTGCTCATGTGCTTCGGCGTCAAACTCCGATTCAGTGTCCGCGCTATAGTCGGGAGCGCCTCTGAGTAGAACTCTTCAAGGGGCGCTATAACAAGTGCTCATACATACATAACTTAAATTGATTAATTATCTCAAATCATGTCATAACATGGCAAATGTTGTCTTAACAGATTATATTATGATACACAACCAGAAATTACAAGTACAAGTATACTCTAGTAGTTACACTGAATATGCGCTATATAAATGCTTGCAGTTAATTAACAAAAAACCAAACATGCTTCTACTGTACTTTTTACCGCAGCTTTTACTTTAAAGTTTAAAGTTTTAACGCAGTAATGCCCAGCCCTAGTTGTAAGGCATTCAGGAATTTAAAAAAACACAACTAAACAAAATGCAGTGATTAAATTCAGCCGTGTCCTTGAGACCTTAGATCTGGTACCTCTGATTGTAGACCTGCTACCTGACCTGACACATCCACGACTTAAAATAGACGACCTGACACCTGTTTTTTAAACAATAATCGACAAGATGCATCATGCTTTGTAAATTTGCCTTTTACTCAAACAATTAATAGCAAGTATTGGTTACAGGTTCGCCAGATACCTTTAATCAGGTTTTACAATTGCATCTGGATGTGTAATTTAACCACTGACAAAATGCAATTAAATTTTGTTAATTCGTCTATTCATACATTCAAAGTCAATTCCGCAAACCTGGTAACAGTCTCTTGCGCATGCCACTGTTGTAGAAACAAACATCTTCGAAGTGAACTGAACAGATACGCGAGTGGTCGTTCGGTGTCCAGTTGTCACGGTGCAAACGGTCTGCCCAGTTCTTTCTCAGCTCAGGATCTTTTGGAAACCTAAAACAGATTGTTAAAATGTTATTCTCTTACACCATTATCTGCAAAATTATTAGGGTTCTGTTCGTTTAAATACTTAGTTCGTTTAAATAACATTTTTTGTATATCACCGTCCGGTTCGGTTCTTTAGAAATTTTGTTCAAAATGCGTTACTTCCTATAAATTGGCGTCGTGAGGGTCGGTTAGGGTCAGGTTACGCCTCGTGAGTGTCGGTTAGGGTCAGGTTAGGCGCTGTGACGGTCGGTTAGGGTCAGGGTTAGAGTCGTTTTTAGATAAAATGTGAAAAAAATTTCCGTCGCAGAAGTAAGTTTTCGCGGATTGCGTGGCGGCAATTTCCGCCGCAGAAGCACCACGCTTCCTGAAAACATTTTTCTAGAAAGCAGCCGAAGTCCAGAAAGCAATTCAGAGTGAAATTGCAAACGTAACAGAGACCTTATTCGGGTCTGACTTAGAAAATCAATTTCGGGGATCCAGCCGAAAGTCAATTCGGGTTTCGGGGATTCGGGCCGCACGCCTACAAAACAGACGGCCAGTTCGCGCACGCACAGTCAAGCTTAAAAGACAATGTTTTAATGTTTTTCGAAGCTTATTCATTGCAAAAGCTACAGCAGACACAAAATAACAACTTACCGATGAAATGATATTCCAGAGGCCTTGTTTTCAGGCGTTAATAAGTTCCTGCATCCAATCGCTGCACAACTTGACTTCAATCGCTTCGCCATTTTGAGCGCACACAGGGTCAAGGTCGTGTTGAATCGGCGGCTTCAAAAAAATGGCGGATCATCCCTCTAGTGATATATTTATATATTATACATCTCTATGGTGATAACCAAGATTATTGTCGTTCCTATTTAACGTCATCCAGGATTAGTCGCCGTCTATTATCTAGAGATTGATGGTGGTGGTTTTTCTGTTTAACGACTAGCTGTGTGGTAACAAAGACCATTAGCGTCGCCCTCCTCCTTTGTCCAGGCTTGGGACTGGCACTGTCAGAAAGCGAACAGTGGCGGAGTTTCAATGTTAGTTAGTTATCAATCTAGAGATTGAGCAAAGAAATAATAAATTTATAGCGTCACAAGGGAACAATTAAAAGGTGTCTAAGCAGAACGTACCAATTTTACTATAACAATCGTATCTGTTGAAAGGAAATAGTTAAAGTTGTATAAACTTTGAATAAAACAACCATTATTTTTATGGATTTATTCAGCACTAATATATCTAATGACCAAGCATCAATCGATGACGCTGAGCAATTAATGGTGAAGGACATGCTCATGGTCCCTACACAGTAACCATTGCAAGGCAATACAAGGCTCTAACCATTCAACTGCTGAGCCCCACTTATTGCTACACCAGTAGTGTAACGTAACGACATATTAATAATAATAATGAAACAGAAATCTCTGCGCGTGCATGTATCTGTGCGTGCGGTTACGCTGTTTGCCTGTTAAGCTGTTTTCGCCTTCATTGCCATGGACAATATTATGGCTTACGTCATTCTACGTCATAGCAATAAACATTAACAGACGTCGTCATAGCAACACGAGATAATGCACAGGACGACATGTGGATCCTTCTTCATGTCTATAAGGGAATGGGGAGGGGAAGGGGAGGGGAAGGGGCGGGTCAGCCACACACGATCGCCGCGAGAGACGTGCGCGGAGGGAGGGACGGAAGTTGAAGGGAGGGAAGGAGCCTCAAGGAGGTACGGACGGCAGGGACGGACGGCACGGAGGTACGGGTAGGAGGGAGGGAGGGAAAAGACGCATCTCTTGACATTTTCAAATTGTTTTTAGCCGTCTTAGGACGGGAAAACATCTAGTACTTAAATAACGCTCTATCCAATGTGGTATGTTATGGACTGCGATTGAAATAACGAAGCTTATTCGAACTGTATCCATGTCTAAGTCGCCTAAAACACCTCATCAGCCAAGCTACCATAGTTAGAGTCACAGGTCTCCGCTCTTAACCACAAGCCACAGTATACATGCAGTTGTCCGCAAAAATCCGCCACTGTTCAGTGCCAGTCCCAAGCCTAGATAAAGGAGGAGGGCAACGCTAATGGTCTTTGTTATCACACAGCTAGTCGTTATAAAGGAAATACAAACAGTTGTCCGCAAGGTCTTCATTCTTAACCCAAACCACTACATTTAATGTTTCACGGCCCTTACCACCGAAAGTATGGCATTCCACCCACCTTTCTGAAGTCGAAAGTCATAAGTTTTATTCTTAACAAAAACCAAGCGCAGTTAGAGCTCCTCGGGTCTATTATTATCAGGTCTCTATATACCTGGCAGTATCGCATAAACAGTGTGTTAGTGGTATTAATTTGCGGCGTATAAATCTTCATATAATTATAATATTAATAATAATTATTATTATTATTAATAGTAGTAGTAGAAATGATGATGATGATGATCATAATAATAAAAATAAAAATAATAATAATAATAACAGCGCTTCAACACCGTAGCTTTTAGTGGAACGTTTGTTAAGCCCTTAAGCGACATGGATGAGTAGCCGTTCCAGATGCTTCTTAAAAATAAAAAATAAATATAAAAAATAAAAAAATTAAGAAATAATAATAATGATGATGATGATGATGATGATGATGATGATGATCATGATGATGATCATGATGATGATGATGATGATGATGATCATGATGATGATGATGACATCATTTTGACATATTGAGAGTCCTAGTTCGTAGGGCTTCATTCTTAATCCCAAACCACTTCGGGCTACTTACGCCTCTACTCTAGGCCCCATATCCACCGCAATTGAGGCATCGTAGGTCCCCGGTCTTCCTCTGATAAAGCCACTCAACTCTGGCCCTACAGGTCTCGCATCCTAACCCCGGCGCCATTGTAACAGTCAATGCTCCACGCTCTATCCGTTCACAACCCATATGGCCAGCGCAAACAAACAGTCCATATTACGCCTCTTCTATCAATTAACACTCAGCCGGGCGGCGACCGTCGGACTGGGCTTGTTTGCAGACGAAACAGCCGAGCCCAGCTCTCCGACACCCGCGCCTCGGTCGCGCCCTTCCCCGGCAAGCCCCCAAGGCGGCCGTAAACCGCGCCGTCGCAGTATACAGCCCCCTGGAGACTCGGCCAACACCCGGGCGGAGAAGGACTGTCAAAAAGGCGTCGGAAGCCGTGTTTTCACAACCGATTGGTTGCTTACGAGTTGAGGTCCCTAAGGGACGGGCGATCAGCGCCTCTCAGGCGAGAGAGGCGAGCGGGTCCTACATCATCGAGTCACGGAAAAACACGGTTCAAGGCGACGCCGACGCCCAGGAGCGGCTGCCTAACGAAGCCGATCGTTGGCCGGGTGTTTGCGGAGCAGTTAGCGTGGTCCGCTGTTGCTGAAGAGCTTGGCACGTTTGGATGACTCTAATGTGAAAGTTAACTATAGAGTATTTATTATACGCACCTAATTACTGTTCGTGGTGGTCGGCAGTAAGTATGGTTGGGTGAGGTAAGGATAAGTATGGAAAGGTAAAGCTATTTATGTATGTGTGTATGTATGTATTTATGGGTGTATGTATGTATGTATGTATGTATGTATGTATGTATGTATGTATGTATGTGTATGTATGTATGTATGTATGTATGTAAGTATGTATGTATGTATGTGGGTGTGTATGTATGTATGTATGGATGTATGTATGTATGTATGTATGTTTGCAGGTATGTATGTATGTATGATTGAATGCAAGGTGAGATGAGGCAAGATAGGGTAACGTATATACATGCATACATTCATTGATGCATGCATGTACACATACATACATACATGCATGCATACATACATGCATGCATACATACATACATACATACATACATACATACACATACATACATACATACATACATACATACATACATACATACATACATACATACATACACAAATACATACATACATATAGATATACATACATAAATACATACATACATACATACATAAACACATACTAACATACACACACACACACACACATACACATACACATGCACATACATCATTCACACCTTCATAAACGAAGTAGTAAGCCATAGCTGAGCAAATCGTTTTTCTGATTTTCCTGTTGCATTTGAGCTTCGAGCCGAACAAATGAAACATTCCAGAATCGATTTAACGTCTGTGTATAAGGCGTTTCGAAATCGTTCCATGAATAGTTAATGCGTTGCAATACGATCGGCATTTAGCTGACAAGACACAGACAGACGGAGGGACGGACAGACGGACGGACTAGTAGAAGGAATTGATAATAACACGACCCGCAAAAGCAGACTCGCTCAGAAAGCCCTTCTTGGTGTTGAAAGAGTTAAGCGATGCCTCTGGCTGAGAGTTTAGCTCATATGAAAAAATTCCAGAGATATTCTGATGCGAAAATTTCTCCTAAATATAGAACTGCATGGAACGTTAATATACCGCATGAGCGGTGGGAAATGTTCCAAATAATTACACACCTCTTTTAAGTGTAATATTTTCCATATAAGTACTCGCAGACGAGATGTACTGCAGACGAGATGTACTGCATTTTTGCTTGTTGGTCTTAAATCTGTGGATATTTAATTACTCTTTTATTGGTGCTTTTGCTTTTAGGATTGCGTATTGCATTATTATGATTTGCATAATTGTTATAATAACAATCTTTTGCCTTAATTCTAGTTACATGTATGCGAGTTGGTTGATGAGGCGTATAATTAGTAGCTTCTTTTCAACTGTGAAATCTTAAGTATGTTTTATTATATTATATAAGTAATAAAAATCTGATGTAAGTAAATTACATATATGGCATATTGTTCATTAAGTATCTATAACACTTTGTTTTAAGTATCACATGTTTAGTTTGGTTGCTGTATTGGAGTAAATATTACATTGCATCATTATGCAGCACTACATATGCAGTATAAAGGAAAATGTAGTTGTAGTGTCTCAATGAACATGTTGAAAACAAACTTTAAGCAATTGTAATACGTATGTGCCAAATATTTTTTTTTTTTTTACTTAATGAAACTTACGTTTGAGTGTATTGGATGCTTGAACAGTCTACGGGTAAAAGGCCGACTTTGTGAATTACCTATATCATTTAGTGTTTGTGCTGTTTTTATCAAATTTTTATTCAAAAAAGTATAATGGTAAATAGTGAATGTTGTCACTAGATGACGTTAAACTGAAAATTAATAAATAATCACTTAAAAGAGTACAAGTAGAATAAGAATCTAACGTCATGATATTATTATAATTAAATTTGTATCGAATCATTTAACCACAGTGTGTGTATCACAGAAAGTAGGCCTAACCGATGCATTACTTTATGTCGTTTAACATTGAATTTTGTGACATTGTAAGGATTTATTTTGACACCTTTAAATGGTGTCGTTTGGACGTTAAATTTCTCGTTTTCATTGTATGGTATACATTGTGAATTGTCGTCAACGGCCTTTGATGTCATAAGGCGACGTTAAACCTTTGAGTAATAATAAATACTGCATTTTTTTATTATAAGTGACTTATGTCAAAAGAAGAGAGAGAACTGATCGAAATAATTACACACCTCTTTTAAGTTTAATATTTGCCCTATAAGTACTCGCAGACGAGCTGCGATGCGATGTGTGATTTATGTCAAAAGTAGAGTGAGAACTGATCGAAATAATTCCACGCCTATTTTAAATTATAATATTCGCCTTTTAAATAAGAGCAGAAGATTGGTTCTGTATTACAGTGGGGGTGGTGGTGTAGGGGTATGTTCGGTGCCTTGCAGCCGGAGGGTTGCGGGTTCTAATCCACATCAAAGCTGCCGCGTAGGGACCCTGGGCAAGTCCTTCACTCGCAGTTGCTCATGCGCTTCGGCGTGAAACTCCGATTCAGTGTCCGCGCTGTAGTCGGGAGCGCCTCTGAGTTGAAATCTTGAAGGGACGTTATTACAAGTGCACATACATGTACATACATACATACATACATACATACATACATACGTACATACATACATACATACATACATACATACATACATACATACATACATACATACATACATACATACATACATACATACATACTACCGATCCTTGGAGTTTACCAGTGGTGCACGGGGGTTTGAAGAGCGATCTCCATCGAACTTCGAAAGTGGTGGTGGGTTTAACGTACGTTTTGGACATAAGCTTAGGGTTTTTGATATCTGATAATATCAGTCGGCTAGAGTGAGGGGTTGTTTTCTCAATCCAGATGGAGGCCAGATGCCACTGCTGTCGAAGCAAACATCGTGTAATGCCATAGAAACGGTGAGAACGTTCACAATAATTACACACCTCTTTTAACTGTAATATTCGCCATATAAGTACTCGCAGTCGAGTTGTTCTGTATTACTTCTAGTGGGTGAGTTGTATTATGTCATAGGACGAGTGAGAACATTTCAAAATAATTACACACCTCTTTTAAATGTAATATTTGCCTTATAAGTAATCGCAGAAGCGCTATCCTGTATTACGTCGACTTGCTCGTTTACTGTTTAACGAGTCCCGACCACTGTGTGGTAACTGGTAACAAAGACAATTAGCGTCGCCCTCCTCTTTTATCCAGGCTTGGGACTGGCCCTGTCAGAAAACAAACCGTGCCGGAGTACTGTATTACTTCTAAGTGATGTTATGGAAAGAGTGAGAACCATTTAAAATAAGCACACACTCTTCTAAGTGTAATATTCGCGTTTTAAGAAACAGCAGAAGAACGACCCTGTATTAGAACTCCGCAACTGATCGTACTCTGTCAGTGCCAGTCCCAAGCCTGGATGAAGGAGGAGGGCGACGCGAATGGTCTTTCTTACAACACAGCTAGTCGTTAAACAGAAAAACCAAAAACCCTGTACTAGCTTTCTTGAAGTTGCTTGTTGCACAGAACCGGTTTTAGGGTACAATCATAAAACAGCAAGTACAGTGCAACAGGAGCCAAGAAATGCTTGACCCCTGTTTCTTGATGATTATTCATAAATGTATTTGTTACTTAATTAGGACTTAAATATAATAATAATATTCGTTAATATTTTCAAACTGACAATTACGCAGTATGATTACAATTCAGTATGAACGGATGATCACAAGTTATTACAGGAGTCGACAGCCATGCAAGGCGCCCATCACGTCCGACAAACCATCTGGCGAATGAAAGGCTGAGTGGACTTTGGGAGCGTTGCGGAAAGCGATCCCGCTTCCTGCTGCTCTTCACGCCAGTGATGTTACCACTACTCTACGGACTTAACCCTCAGAGGCTAACCTGGGGTGAATTTTTCACCCCACTGTCAGTATTTGCGCTGAATTTTTTTTACAGCTGTGGAGTTATGCCGTGCGCCTCTGTGTATCTGTTCATAGATGACTTTTGCTTAATTCCATATATTTTGTCTTACTTATTTTGGATGAATGGTCACGTGACTGACGTCATACCGTGGCCATTTTATTGGTTATTTGTGTGAAAGATGTCTCGACGGTTATCTGCTGCTAAAGCGTTACTTGTGTGTAGATGACAGTAGACTCGATGATTGTGCTGATAGTTGACTTTAGTTAGGTTTCCTAGTTTTTGCAGTTTTATGTTGAACTTGGTACAATTACCATTGTTGATCGAACATGGTTTAATTTTATATCACATGCCTCAAATAGTGAGGGGTGAAAAATTCACCCCAGGTTATCCAATGTGTGATTTTTTTATAGGTTAGCCTCTGAGGGTTAAATAGGACTTAAATCATAGTAATAATAACAATAAAATAACAATAACAGCAGTACAGCATTACAATACTACCAATATCAACAATTACAGTAATAAAATTAATAAAAAAAATTATAAGATTGTTAAGTAATGCCAACATACTAAACGCAGACTACTATAGTTAAAGACAGGTGAGCAGATACAGGTAGGCTATATTATTAACCAAATAGCGACACATCAACAATAGAATATTTAAAAACAATATCTTTTTTAGTTTTTACTTCAAAGTGTATAGACCATTTTTATCCCTTAATATCATCCAATAAAGAGTTCCACAATCGACGACCAGGAATCTTTAACTCCGCCACTGTTCGCTTTCCGACAGTGCCAGTCCCAAGCCTGGATAAAGGAGGAGGGCGACGCTAATGGTCCTTGTTACCACCCAGCTAGTCGTTAAAAAGGAAATGCGCGCGCACCAGGAATTCTGAAGCTATAAAATAGACAAGTAGTGTGGGCGTAGGTGATAACTCCGCTATTACGCTACCTGTGGTAGTGCCAGTCCCAAGCCAGGAGATAGGAGCAGGGCGACGCCAATCATCTTTGTTATTACACAGTGCCTTTTAACAGCAACTAACCAAACGTACTGTTTAATTGTGCTACAGCTATATTATGTCATAGGAACGGTGAGATCTGGTCAGAATAATTCCACACCTCTTTTAAGTTGAATTTTCGCCGTATAAGTAGAAGCAGACGAGCGGTTATGTATCTGAGTCGTCACTTTTGTGCAGTAGTATACTATAATACGAGTGAGAATATTAACATCGCGAATTAACATAGCTGCATAACTGTTTGCCATGAGAACGTTGAGAACTGTTTACAATAATTAAGCCAAAGCAATTTCTGTCAACGGCCTTTGTTGCCGCAAGATTTCGTTAAACGCCAGATCCATCTATAATAGCCTACCATACGAACGGTGAGAACGTTTCAAAAATATTTATGCACCTCTTTTAAGGGTGATATTCGCACTAAAAATAAAACCAAAGCCGGATCTTGTTAATTGGATTGAATTTTCCATTCCGTCATTCACTGACATATTTCATTTCAAACTTTCCTAATCGTCATCGTAACAGGTCTTCAAATTTCTAACGCTCTACTGAAAGCTAAGCGCAGGGCACCAGCTTATTTACGAGCGATGATCTCCAATTTTCCTTCAGAAGGCAACAGTATTTAAATTTCTCCTAACGAACTTACGCCATATCGGGTGGGGAACCGATTTTACCCCATACTTATTTGGGACCACACCCGCTGTCCATTCTAGCACGGGCCAAAGGTTAAGAGTCTCCCGTCAGCGAATCTCCAACGGATTATCGCTTCGTCTGCGTAGACGGCAGATTGACCGTTCGTTTAAAGTTCAGGAGTAGGGTGATGAAGAGGAATCATCAACGTTTAGGGGTGAATGTCGATAATAATAATAATAATAATAATAATAATAATAATAATAATAATAATAATAATAATAATAATAATAATAATAATAATAATAATAATAATAATAATAATAATAATAATAATAGTAATAGTAATAGTAATAGTAATGGTAGTAATAATAATAATTTTTGTCGACATCAACGGCGTTTGTTGCCATAAGATGTCGTTGAGCTCTGGATCCATCCATCGGCCATTCGTTTAGATAATACTTTAGAAAATATCAGCGTTTCTCTCAGTCGCAAGATGTCGTTGAACATTAATAAAATCCGTTATTGTGAGAACGCTTTTACATGTTGCGTGTGTACACGCGTTTACCTAATACAACCAGGTTGAAATGTTTCCGATATCTTATCCTATTGTTCTTCATTTCTTAATATTCATTAATCAGTCGCTTATCTTAATTACATCTACGTCGTTTATGACCGATTTTCTCCATGTTCTTAAATCGCCTAAAACGTAAAAAGTCTAATATTTTCCAGGAATTTTCATTTGAAACAATAAAAAATCAACTAAACTGAAAAGGAGAAAATTAAAAAATCTTAATTTTATTTTTAAAAATGAAGTCACTGCATTTATGATTAGATCAATCTATTTTAACTCGGAGGTGTTTGCCATCTCTCGGTTCTTTCCCAAACTGAAGTCTCTCAGTTCGTAAATTGTGGCTTTCATTAATTATTGTTAATATTGTAATTAAATCAATATTTCTAACCCTATAATATATATCCCACTTTTTCTCAGTCGTTGTTTCTACTTTCTGTATATTTCTCAGTGCGCTATCGAAGTCATCGGATTGGATTAATCAGTTTGGAACAACGTTTTGTGACTGTCAGGGACGCTGACGTCGCCCCCACCTTTCCTCTGGCTTTGGACAGGCGCTAGTCTAGCTGGTACTATTGACCAAAGCTGATAAAGATGCATGTTAACGTTAAATTAATTGGAGGATACAATTTGAGTAAAAGTAGCGGAAACAATATATATAGCATTATGAAAAGCGATTTAAAGGTGTTGAAGAAGTTCGCAACGTTTTCGGTAGTGTATGTATGTATGTATGAACACTTGTTATAGCGCCCCTTCAAGATTTCTACTCAGAGGCGCTCCCGACTACAGCGCGGACACTGAATCGGAGTTTCACGCCGAAGCGCATGAGCAATTGCGAGTGAAGGACTTGCCCAGGGTCCATACGCGGCGGCTTGCGGTGGATTCGAACCCGCAACCCTCCGGCTGCAAGGCACCGAACATACCCCTACTGTAACCACTGCGCCCCACAGTGATCACTGATGAAGGACATCTTGCGGTTACCAGACTCGCATTGGCTGCCGTATCACAAACTCTGGCACATAATGTTATATTCTGTCCTATGTTCCTAATGATTTAAAGGTTGCGCAAGTGAACCTCAAGAAAGGAAAATTTAAATAATTCAATAATTATGCAACAATTTAAAACCATAGCAGTTATGACGTAGAAGCTATGAATGTTGAATTTTACTATCCCAGAGCTTAAAGAAGGATTTCGATTTTTACATGTTTTTCTTCATTGTTTCTTAAAGGATTTTGACATCTACGTTTCATACATAATGATGGATGGATCCAGAGTTTAAAGAATTTTCTTTATGTAGCTCAACTCGAACTCAACCTCAGTCATTACTTGGTCTTATAAGTATGTACCGGATAGCGGTGTGCCTATCTGTTTCTGTACCAGTAAATGAATATAATAATAACTTCGGCCAAAAGGTTGCAAAGTGATATTTATTAACAGCCCACTTGAATCAACATAATTTCGAATACAAAGCTGACTTATTTATAACAACAAAATAAGTAATTTTAAGGTGTCGAATGATAGAGTAAATTTCCGTAAAACGTTGGAAAATAAGCGACATCTCACGGCTGCCAGAGCCGATGACGTCAACCTCACATTATATTAAGGGACTCCGTTAACGACTGAATTCATGGAATCGTGGATGCATCACAACAACACATTTGGACTCCAAGCAACATATATATTACAAGAGTCATGGACTCAAAACCCATCAGTTTTTGGAGTCCCATGTAGGGCCTTAGTAGCTGTGAAAAAAATGCCGAACTTCTGATATAGGCGACTAAGGCGAGAATGCGTCGTATTACATTAATATTACCCCACGAGTTTTGTCCTATGCTAAAAGCCTACAAATAATTACTAATTACTATATTTGAAAGTTAATCAGTCCTAGTATTGTTGCAACTGTCAGTGGGAGGATCAGACGGCAGGGGATACGAATGGACATTGGACACCCATCATCATATGCCGAGAAAAAAGAAAAAAGTGGCTGCTTCTCGGGATTAGCGCAACATGCGTATGGCGACGCGATTCGATGGACACCTTTAAATCAGTTTGCGCCAAGGTTATATATAGTCTTCAGTTTCATACGGTCGGTAACTGCAATTGGACTAAATACGTAAGACGTCGTTGTACAGTAAATCTACGAATGACATTAACCGCTCATTAGGCACCTTTTTATTTAATTCCGCCACTTCAGTAACTGTACTCTGGCAGTGCCAGTCCCAAGCCTGGAAGAAGGAGGAGAGCGACGCAAGGCTAATCATGTTTGCTATGATACAATGTCGTTAAACATCAAATAAAAAAGTTCAACCCTTCATCAAGGAAAGAGGCTGTCACAATTCAAAGTGAATGATAAGATAAAGATAAGAATATTCTTTAATTGACCAATTGCTAACCGCATTTACGTGTAGGCCTACAGACGTGGTAACAAACATACATCATCAATAGAGCTGATCAAGACAGTCAAGTATTCTAAAATTACACATCATTATCCTAATGATGAAATTTTTTCTCATCAAGCCATCTGCCATCGGAGGGATTGTGCTGTTATGGGTGCGTGGGCGCTGGTGCTAGAAGGTCGCTTTGACTGGCGGGAGAAGGTTATGCAGTACATGACCCCCATTAATCAGGACAGCAGTAAAGAGTCTGGAATCCACGTTAGTAAATAGCTATTTTGTGGTGAACCTCCGCGGGTCCTTTACATCTAAGAAACTTGCAGAGCTCAATAATAGTAGGAGCAAAGTAAGTGGAAACCCTAATCATCCAATGAAAACAATCTTTTAACCTCATTGGAATGATTGGACTAAATGAGTTTAAGACTAGAAATAATAAGTACCTGTATACATATGAACGAACATTGTACTTCTTTTCTTCCCTTGATACTCCTTAAAAGGCTCCTTCGTTTCCTTCAGTTCCTCAGAAACTCCATGGCTCAGTGAAGACATTGATGCTGACATCAACCCTTTAGAAGTTCATTAGTAAAATATGCGATAATCTTCGATCTGAGGAAGGTCAAGTCGACGTCAAAGGCGCTGGCAGCCGCAAGATGTCGCTAAACACTGGAAACTACTAATCGCTAAACAGCTGCTACTATACGCGTGCTTAGGCTAAATCTGCTCGTACTCTCGTAGTGCCAGTCCAAAGCCTGGGCGAGGAAGGAGGGTGACGCTGATCATCTATGTTGTGACACAGTATCGTTAAACAGTAACTAACCAAACCATACCCAGGCCTACATTTTCTCTACATAACGGTAAATTAACTTCGCGCCACGACACAGATAGCCAACAGATGACATTAAAAACGGAAATTACGAAGAATTGATTCTATATCTGTTCCTCGTTTTATTAGTTTCGACTCACTTAGATCGACTCACTTAGACACCTTTAAATCGATTGGTTCAGGTATTATATATTTCGCGTTTTCGTAAGTAACCATTTAAAGTAAAGACAAGCTTCATATGGGATAGGACAGAGAACATGTAAACATTTCCTATTCGAAATGAATTTATTTATCATAAATATAACACTTTGATTTCTTGATTAAAATTAGGATTTTGAAATTTTTCTCCGATTGTGCTTAGTTGATTTTACATTGAGCCACACGAAAATCCCCGAAAACAGTTGACTTGGTACGCTTTAGTACATACTAGGGGCCTGCGGGTATACCCGTACCCGCGGGTTTACCCGTACCCGACCCGTACCCGCGGGTCGGGTACGGGTCGGGTCGACATTTTACGGGTCGGGTCGGGTACGGGTAGGAGCATTACGGGTACGGGTATACCCGGTTTTACCCGTACAGAACTAAGTTTTGGCGTTACATGTAATTGTGAGTCTTGCACCTTCAAAGACTTATCATAATGGCGGAATCCAGTCTAAGTACCATAATATTCTTGTTTTGACCTATGTCCGTGCGCCTTAGTGAGCTTGACATTCATTTATAGATGCTCAATTTAAAGTTACAAAATGGCTTGTTTCAATTAGCACAATCCAATCGTAGTGTTTTACACATCATCTCATCTCATCCGAGTATCAGGCCCGACAATCGGGGTCAGAGGTCGCTGACGCCGACCCTGGCAGTTTAGCAGCCGTGTTTTCTTTAAAACAGGTTGATGCAGTTACAGTATTTGAGGCTAGAAATAGTTGAAACACCAAGTCTGTCACCACTTTCCCTCTGAGAAATAAACTATTCAAATAGCGGTATTTTGTTCCAAACTCCCGTGTTATGGCTGGTTGAATAAAAGTTATTTTTATTATTATTTTTTAATCGCCCTAGGTAAGTGTAATCCTTCAGGCTCTAAGAAACTATCGGAAATGTTTTGTCGTTCTGGAGTTAAAGGTCATCTTCACCGGTCAAATGTGTAAACGTGCAACGAAAAGCTGAATCGTTGTGTGCAAATTGAAAGACGCTGAAAGAGGCGTGCTGTCTCCTGCGGGTAGCCCCCAAAACAAGTTATTATTATTATTATTATTATTATTATTATTATTATTATTATTATTATTATTATTATTATTACTATTAGGGCCTACTATCATTATTATTATCGTCACTATTATTATTACTACCACATGCTTTGTAAGACCATTGGACTGGTAGGGACTGGAATTATGAAGTCATATTAATTACGTGGCGGGTACAGTACGGGTACGGGTATACCCGCGGGTACGGGTCGGGTTGGGTAGTAATTTCGAGTACGGGTCGGGTACGGGTACGGGTAGCAGTCCTGTGTTACGGGTACGGGTCGGGTAGCAAAAATGCTCTACCCGCAGACCTCTAGACTACATACGGTGTAAGTACATTTAGAAAATCAGTGAGAAACGACGAAGATGTAATTAAGATAAGCGACTGGTTAATGAAGATGAAGACACTGAAATGAAGATAATAATAATAATAATAATAATAATAATAATAATAATAATAATAATAATAATATTTATTCTTTAATGAAGTGTCTGACAAACGCACTTGACGAAAACGCGAAATATGATGTCAGTGTTGAACGATATCTTCTACGATCCAATGGCCGAATAGTTTGGTTCATTTGATTCTTTGGTTCACTCTATACTTCTTATAAGATGTCGATCAACACTAGTGGTACAATTTATTATTAAGCTTAGCTAAGACACCTTTAATTCGGAGATCTCTGACCTTATATAAGGCGACTACTCAATTACGAAACTGAATTGTCACTACCTAAGCACAAGCGCCATGTATTTACTAAACTGAGTCTACAATGCACAGAACAATAATATATTCTAACGACATCTGGTGGCTGAAACGGTCAATAAACCACTATCCTTGCTTGAAAAACTCATTTTTCCAAATTTGAAGAAAACTGGTTGTTGAGCCATTTGATGTAGTAGTATAGTTTCAGTTTAACGACACTGTGTGATAACAAAGATCATTAGCGTCGCCCTCCTCCTTAATCCAGGCTTGGGACTGGAATTCCTGGCAATAGGGCACGAACTCGCAGTGGCGGAATGATTCAATAAACGATTAGCTAGTTTCCATTGCTTAACGACTTCCAATGGCTGTTGACGTCGACCTAGCATTTAGATTCCACAGTGGTGGAATTGATTAGCATCATCCTCATCTTTGTTATGACTCAGTTTCACTAAATTAGACAGCATCTACAGAATCACCGAACGAAAATTTTGATTATATACCTATATATAGAACAAGAAGCAATTAATTTAAAGGTGTCTAAAATGAACCCAATAAAATGATTATGTAGCACGAAATTGCTTAACGACATCTTGCTCTGACGTCGACTGTACGCTAAACAAATTAAGTTGTTTTATCTAATTGAGGGAGAAATACAGAAAGTTGAAACAACGACTGTGTGAAAGTGGGAAATATATGTAATTATAAAAACTTATTTATTTACGATATTAACCGCTGAAAATGCTAATTAGAGCCGCAATTTACTAAATGAGATGCTTCTTATGGGAAAAGATTGAGAGTTGGAAACACTGCCTAGTTAAAATGGATTTATTTAATCGTAAATGCAACATCTGCTATTTCTTGATTGAATTCAGATTTTTCAGAATTTTTCAGAATTCCTCGTTCGATTCCTTTTAGTTGATGTCTTATTGTGCAAATGTGGTAAATGAAAATTTCTGAGAAACATTAGACTTGGTACGTTTTAGTCGATTCTAGAACATGTAGAACATCGGTCGGAAACGATGCTTATGTACAGTAATTAAGATATGGGACTGATTAATGAAGGTGAAATAACTGAGTTGAAAAAACAATATGATAAGATTTCGGAGGCCATTCAATAACGTTGTATTGCATAAAGGAGTGTGCACACGCACCATGTAAAACCGAAACGGAATTTGAATTCACAATATTGTATTGTATTGTATTTGAACACTTGTTATAGCGCCCCTATCAGATTTCCCATTCAGAGGCGCTCCCGACTTAGGCTACTGTCGTTAAACAATTTCAAGCTACATTATTATGTTAGGTTCACTTTGGACACCTTTAAATTATTTGTTTCTGATCTTATATAGGTCACATTTCTTATCTTATATTATGTCACATGTCTCTGATCTTTATTTTATGGACACAAATAAGTCAAGTGCAAACACTAGACAATGTCAGCAGCACACTTTGTACCGGAAAAGACTCTATTCGAGGTCGTGATACTTACGAGAGAGATGAACGAAGGTCATTCCCCAGATGATGCTCCATATCCAGCCGAGGATTAGGATGAACGTCGCCAGTTGCAGTAGACCGGAAGCCAGGTTGAGTGCGCATGCGTGAACCGGTTTGTTCATCCCTGTTGTTCCGCAACAGAAGATGCTGAAGACGGCGATTATCGTTCCTAACCAAGAAAGGCACAGTACCACAGAGTATAGCAGTTGAGTTACTAATAGACCGACGAATGCGGTGCTATATGACATTTTGAAATGCAATAAAAAAAGGTGTCTAAGATTATACCAAGGCTTTACCGTTCCTTAGCAAGCAAAACACGAAACCTCAGAGTTCAACGGTTTACGGATGCCACGTAATCCAAATCTAGAGTAAAATCGAGAGCAACATTGGAATCTCCGCCTCTAATACTCACAAACTCCAGTCTATTCTTAATGCAGCTGCTCGGCTTATAGGCGCCATTCCAAAGTTTGCCCATATCTCAAGCTATATTCGGGATACCCTTCACTGGCTCCCTATCAAACAGCGGGTACACTTCAAAATCCTTTCCCTCATACGTAACTGCCTTGTTGGGGTGGCCCCCATCCTACCTGAGGTCTTTTTGCACCTTTGTCTCCTCCTTACCTGGGAGGGCCTCTTTACGATCTTCGACCCGTGGCCTTATGGTTGTCCCTCGCATGCGCTCTGCTACGGCCCACTCCAGGTGCTTTGCCCGTGTTGGCCCATCAGCTTGGAACTCTCTTCCCCAGTCTCTTCGCCTTGAGCTACTAGCCCTCTCACTTTCCCAGTTCCGTAGACGCCTTAAGACTTTCCTGTTCTGTGACGCAGGCACTGACGCAGGTCGAGAGCGCTGCTGATTTCTGAGCGGCGCTATATAAATGTTCGATTACACCTTTAAATTGAGTTATTCTGAATTATATATAAACTAATTTCAATTAAACGATAATCACAAAACTGAGAACTACTCAGAACAATTAGACACCTTTTTAAAGTGTTATACTCGTCCTATAAGTAAAAGCAGAACCACGGAAATTCAGTCTTAGCCCATGGCCACAAACGAAACTTATATGAAGGTTTCTGAGAATTGATATATTTCAGGTCTCGTTCACAGAGAACTACTCATCAGTAAAATTATAAGCGGAATTTGGAGAAGTGTAGCTGCCAGTTACGGTACTTGCAACTTGTACGTTGATTTCATTGTGCATTTCTGCTATACAAATGGACATTCACAAACTTCGGTTGACGGCTAACCAAACTGTGCCACTGCTCGTACTCTGGCAGTGCCAGTCCCAAGCCTGGATAAAGGAGGATGGCGACGCTAATGTTCTTTGTTATCACACAGTGTCGTTAAACTGAAGCCACTACTATACGAAAGTCAGTCTTAGTCAACCATTTCTTTTGCATTGAATTTTGTTTAATCAATCAATAGTCGCAGACAGAACGCTGCTCCGTTACATGCATTTAGGCTTAGTGATTTAAATTTAGACGTTTAGTTTAATTTAAGTTTAATCTAGCTTTTTATACATGTTTTGCTGTAGCCTTTAGTAAATATCTTTATAAAGAATTCTAGATATAAAGTTTCGGGAGTCTTTTTCCGGAAGAGTGAATGAGATCTATTTTACATTCTGTAGTAACTGGTAATTTAACTAAACCGGCTCTTATGTGACATCTCAAAGCGCGATTAAAAGGTGTCTAAGATATCCAAAGGCTACAGTGTAGTATTCAGTTGGCCGACATCTTATTTTGAATAGTTACTGTTTTACGACAAAAGCAATTAGCGTTGTCCTCCTCTTACATCTACCATTGGGACTGGCACCACCCGGAGTGGCGGAGTTCGAAATCTTGTGGCTGCCCAGACCGTTAACGTCGATTTTAACTGAACACTTTCGAGTTATTTTTTAAAGCGGCTGGTCAAAAAGAATACATATTTGATTAACTTGCAATCTACTTAGACACCATTAATTCACTTGATCCGCTGCTACATAGATAACAGCGTCATCATTAAAACACGAGTTCTCGCATTTTTGCAGTATCGGTCTCAAGCCAGGATAAAGTTAGTGGGCGACGTTATTCATTTACGCGATAACACTGTGTCGCTAAGGAGCATTCTAATTGCAAGCGATTTTATTTAGAACAAGGTTTAACGTCGTCATATGACATCAAAGGCCGTTGACGACAATTTAAAACATATACAGTGCAGTGAAATGAATTCATAGCGTCCAAAAGACACCATTTAAGACTGTCCAAACATAACCTTAACATGTCATGGTGTTCATTGTTTAACGACCAAAAAAATACAATTCATAAATATGCAGTTTGATACATGCAATTTAGTATCTGATGCAAATTTAACAATATTTAACAGCAATTGTAGTATACAAGAAATGTTTCTTAAAATTAATTCTTGATCACCATTACTAATGCACATTTACTTCTTAATCTATTTTTCAATAACATTTATTTTACAAAAATTTTAAAAGACATGAAAGTTCAGTATGAAGTCCACTTTTGAATTTTTAAGAAGTCATCAATCAGTAAAATCAAGCATTATTAAAGAAATATATTCAAACAGTGAATATGTCAGTTCGTTATCATTTATTATGCTAATGCGTTGATAATAAAAGAGAACCGAAACTTCATCCGAGATTCTCAATCTAGTACATTTAATGTTCTTAATACAGCTTAATTGATATTTGTCACACATGCAAGTAAGATATGTATTTTGTTATATTTTGGTAGGGGGCCTACATTTTACAGAAGTATTTAATAATTTCATTCTCACAATATAATTATCATAATAATGCATTTAATAGTTAGAACAGGACTCTAACCAAAGCTCGAGGGTACGTACCATACGTATTCTATTTTTTGAAAGGTACGTACGTTTTTTAACGTACCCTATTTTAGGGTACGTAAACAATACAAAAATACGTTAACCACGTCATTGCTCATTATAAGAATGTTCAATTTAATTTAAGCTAACAAACCATAAATACAATTTTCGTGTATGATACGTACCATACGCGTATTCTATTTTTTGAAAGGTACGTACGTATTTTAACGTATTCTATTTTAGGGTACGCGTACCCTCGAGCTCTGACTCTAACATATCCGTAGCATGTATAAACATGTATTATAGCACATCCAACAAGAGTATAAACGAGCAAGCGATTATTATTATTATAACCACAGTTTAACGTCGTCTTATGACATCAAAGGCCGTTGACGACAATGCAGAAAATATACAATACAATCATAACCAGAAACTTATAGCATCCGAACGACACCATCAAAGGTGTCAGACGAAGCTTTACAATTTCACTAATATTCAATATTTTTGCAACATAAAGTAGCTCATCTCATACTGTCAATGATAATTATGTACTGACAAATTTCATTAACTAACAAAGCATATATGTATTATAATTGATTAAGGTATTCTTTTAAACTGTTCATGTATCTTACAAAAACACTATAATAAAAATGTTCATTATCCAAAGAAGTATACATGTATTATAATTGTTTAAAGTATTCTTTTAAACTGTTCATGTATCTAACACACATAATAAAAAAACAAAAAAAAACAAGCGATTATCTAGGCAGACAACCATATAGCAGCGGATAAAGTGAATTAATGGTGTCTAAGAAGATCACAATTTTCCCAGTGGTTATCGTTCAGGAAGAGGAAGTGGTTAAAGCGGTTAACAATGTGATCGCTCATGTCAAACCTAAGACTTGCATATTTCAACTAGCTTACCCCATCGAAGCGTGATTTCTCGGAATCTAAGCTCACTGCTCTGGCGAATTCCTGACAACGGTTTCAACTGAAACGACCATCGAATGGTGCCTTGTACATGACGATCAGCGCGCTATAGAAGCATCGGATTGGACTAGATTGAATTGCATTCTATAGGATCAGTTTTGAACGACATTCTGTGGCTGTGAGGGCAGTTGATGTCGATATAACTTTAGTATTACGCAGAGCACTTTAGTGAAGTTTAGTAGATCTAACAGCGACAGCTTTAGTAGTTCCAGTGGTTGGCGATATCTTATTGGCTACCCGTTTACACCCATGAACTACTACAACGAAATGTAACATTTTATTTTGGGCATCAATAAAACTTATGATTTGAGATTTGGATTGCATTCAGATCGTTGATACCTTAAAATTACGCTATTCTGAAACTGAGAAAATCTACAGGAGCTGGTTGGTTTCCCAGTTTAACGGCAGCTTATGACAACATTGGCCGTTTCCGCCGGCAAAGATTATTTTTGGCATATTACAGCTCTTAAGTCAGGAGCTAGTGGAAATGAGCATTATATAGCAACTGAGATACTCAAATTTTAGGTGTCTAAGTAGATCCCATCGTTTTCAGTATTAATCACTGTTGAAGGGCATCTTGCGGTTACCGGGATCATTGCACTTACCTTGTATAGTAGTCAAAACAAAGATTATCAGCGTCGCCCTCCCTCTTTATCTAGCTGCGGACTGGCACCACCAGACCAGTGGCTGAGTTAACGACATCTTACGGCTGACTTACAGAGATTTAAGTGAGTGGCTATACGTCAGCAGCTGAATAAGATGCAAGAATTGAACGAGAGCTTATAACATCAAATATCGTTGATGTCAATAGCAGAAGATGGCTCTGATTGTTTTTCTATTATGATTGCGAAGATAAAAACATTATAACATGAAAAACCGACGGGGTAGAAACATGTTTCGGAATTTAGACTCCACTATCGCCCCCTAGCCAACTCAGCTATAATGAATACCTTGACTTACACTGCCAGTGGGAAGATCAGTCGGTGAGGGAGAGGACTGGCCAGCCAGCGTCATATGCCGAGGCAAAGAAAATGAGTCTGTGGTATTTCACCCTATGTCTGCCTCTCGGAATTAGCGTTAGGCACCAGCCGCTCTCAATGGACACCTTTAAATCAAGTTAAACCTATAGGTTATATATTTAAATTCATAAGTTTACTTTGGTATTGCTCCATTTCCCTTTTTGTTACAGAAAAGTTGACGTCAACGGCCACAAGATGTCGTTCAATAATGGAAAGTACTCGTTTGGTGAGTAGAACTAGAAAAATCCTAAAGTTTTACGCGGGTAAGATAACGCTGACGTCGGCGCACTAAATCTACGAATTATATTAGCCTTAGTTTAGACACCTTTATATCGTAATCATAAACGCAATCGTAATCGTAAATTTATATAGCGCCACTTCAAGAGAAACTCCTCAGAGGCGCTCCCGACCTGATAACACCAAACTACAATAGAAAAGAATGGTTTTCAAACGCTTGAGGAAAAGGGGCAAAGACAGACCTAGATGTTAATTATGGAGGTTGCTAGGAAGGAAGGACGGACCGACCACAGCGACACTTTTGCGGAGCTGCAACTGTAGGCAATTTCACGAGCCTTATTGTAACTATAAGTAGTAACTAAAATAAAAAAAAGCGAGTAACTATAACTAAAACTATAACGAAAAAATAATACTAATAATAACTGTGACTATAACTAAAATAAGAAACCATTAACTATAAAAATTTATTTATATATAATTTATTTATCGATTCGAACACAAGCTATTACCCGCTTCATTTGCAGGGTACTTCACTCTCGGATCCCAAATTCATAGTCACTTCACGAGGAGGGCTTCATCATATCGTCCAGCAAAAGCAAGGACTAACACAAGAGAATTTAGCATTAGAGCTACCGGACCATTACTCCGGAACTCCATTCCACTAGAAATTCGATTATCAAAGACTCGACATGAATTCAAAAAAGGCTACGTTGTTTTCTCGTAGAGGAATAACAATAAATTGTAATTATGAAAAACTATATCATGTATTAAATATGTGTACAATTCAACCGACGCCTGTTTGCACGACGCACTGATCCTCGAGCTATTTAGTTAAGCTATATTAGATAAGTTTAGTTAAGCTACCTAATTTACTGCCTTGTTTCCTTTATTATGAATGGGGAAACTTCTGTCTATGCCATCTACTGAACCTATGTTATTGGAAGTACTTGGGTGTCTCCATCTAGCGGGATGTCAATCCCTTAGGAGCCACCCATTGCTCCCGTTAAGGTACTCCTCTTTAGTCGCTCAATTTAACTGTTGTAATTGTAATTGTAATTGTAATTGTAATTGAACATTTGTATAGCGCCACTCAGAGATTCAGAGGCGCTCCCGACCCAGGGCTCTAACAAATAAGATAGTCTTCAGGCGTTTCCGAAACAGAGGAAGAGAAAGGCTGAGGAGCTCAAGACGCGATTCATGTTATGTGCATGTCTGTTACCGTGCTTATTACAATTACGTTGTTACTATTGACACAAATGTATTCTTTTGAGTTGTTGTTACCGGTTGCAATAAAAATATTGATTGATTGATTGATAACTGTAACTGTAACTAAAATGAAATCTGTAACGAGAATCACACTGCTTATGACGTAGAACAGACTATGACGTCATAATGCCAATCGGAAGAGCGAAACGAGCTTTACACACGCCGAGAATGTGATAAATATGGAGCGCCTTGCCCGTATAGACTGGCCGTAGACCTCGGTATAAGAGCTATTATATACTATGTCCATGGCCTGGCCATAGTGTATACTATGTGATCGCCCTGAAAAATTCCTGGCAGGGGGCATTAAAATACCTGTCAGGGGCCCGATGCCTCGGGCTTTCTTTATATCTCGATTCTCGAGGTATAACGAACTCCGATGGCTCGGGGTATACTTATAAGGGTGGACAAATCGGTCCACTGGTCGACTGGATAGTCAACTGCATGGTCTGTAATTGCTGGGCACCTTGAAAATGTTTATTCCCTATGTCGAAAGTCAAATTCCAGAGTTTTGTTTTGAAACAGCCTTCCTCGGGTTATCTATTTTTTTAAACACCCTTACATTCCATAAAACCTAAGCTTAAAATTTTCAGTTTTAATAGATTTTTAATAAGAGCTGTAATATGCCAAAACTAATCTTTGTCGGCGGCAACGGCCTATGTTGTCATAAGCTGCCGTTAAACTGTGGACACACACACATATGTCAATCCGGTGTGTATACCAGACCATGCTGAGAACTTTAATCGTCAAGTTGCATCGTGGACTTTGTCTAAAAGCTCATTCCTAATTGCTAATACTGTTGCTAATGCTGTTGATAATGCTGTTGATATTGCCATTGCTGTAGCAATGCTGTTGCTGTTGCTTTTGATATTGCCATTGCTGCTGATATTGCTGTTGCTGTAAATATTGCTATTGTTATCGATATTACTATTGCTGTTGGTATTGCTATTGCACTGCATATTGCTGTTGCTGCTAATACTGCTATTGTTGTCAATATTGCTACACATATCGTTGATGGTCATATTGTTGCTGTATCGCTTCGTGCCAGCTGCTTAGGGTTGGCACCCATGAACTATTGCAACACAAAATTGTCACAAGAACTTGCATTCTGGTTATCAGTAAATCTTACGAAATGAGAACTGAACTGATTTGATATCGATAGAAAATATAAAATATTAACTGCGTACGAATGCAACAGCGGTTTAGCGAAAGTGACGTTTATATAGCTTCTGAGTTACACGATTTTAAGGTGTCTAAATAGATCCATAAGTTATCAGTAGTAATCACTGTTGAAGGGTATCTTGTGATTGCCCGGACCTTCTCCGATATTAATCAAAACGACGATTATCAGCGTCACCCTCCTTCTTGTTTCGGCTGCGGACTGGCACCACCCAAACAGTGGCAGACTTACGACATCTTACGGCTGTTTTACAGAGATTTATGTCAGTGGCCATTCGTCAGAATTTGATTGGATGCAAGAATTGAAGGAGATCTTATGGCATCAAAGGAAGTTGACGTCGATAGCAGAAATATGTGTGTGTCCACAGTTTAACGGCAGCTTATGACAACATAGGCCGGTGCCGCCGACAAAGATTAGATTTGGCATATTACAGCTCATTAGCAGAAATATTATTTATTTCACCACAGTTTAACGTCGTCTTATGACATCAAAGGCCGTTGACGACAATACAGAAAATATACAATACAGTCAGAACAAGAAACCTATAGCATCCGAACAACACCATTAAAGGTGTCGAAACAGAGCTTTACAATTTCACTAATATTCAATATTTTTGCAACATAAAGTATTTCATCTCATACTGTCTGTGATCATTATGTCTTGACAAATTTCATTAACTTACAAAACATACATGAATTATAATTGATTAATCATTAAGGTATTCCTTTAAACTGTTCATGTACATTAACCAAGCCATAGGCCTACCATTATGCAATATTGAAGAACTAAAGTTGAATGATAGTAATATTGTAATATGAATATTCATTAACCACTAAGTAATGTTTATAATTTTGTAACATCGGGTTCTTATTATTATGACATAACATATTTTAAACAAAAATCAACAGTCGAAAAGAAGTCGTCCATGGATATTTCAGCAAACAGCATTGAAACACAGTACTGCAATATTATGCAACACAGCAGGCACTCCGATACAGCAACCAAACCAAACCATTTGTAATTTATAATACTGAAAAACCAAAGTTGAATAATAGTAACCAGCGTTGCAACCAACATTGCACAATAGTAATATGGCAATATAGATATTCATTAACCAATATTAATAATTTTCCAACATCAGAATTTTATTATAAATGTTATATGACATAACATATTTAAAAATTAACAATTGAAAGATGTTATCTATGAGTGTTTCAGTAACCAAAATGTACACATACAACCTAAATTAAAGTATAATATTCCAGTTACAACTTGTGAATCACAATAATGCATTATTTACTTCAACATTATAAATGTGTATTAATAAAAGACTAATTAAATATTTATAGTTATAACTAAGAAATACAAATACAGAAATATTCAGAAATATTATTATGAACTAACATAATTATAGCATCAAGATATGATATTTTAAGGTGTCTAAGGAGAGCGTAAAACATTCGCTAAGAAGCGACAAGTTACGCTGTCAGGTCAGCTGACGTCGACTTTTACATTATAATATTACTGCATTTCCAAAATAGAAGTGGTTATCATTGCTTTCGATGTCTTCTGAGACTCTTTTCTAAGAGAATGCATAGGTTCGTAATCTTCGAATTTATTCAGCGCCTACACACTTAGTCATGAGAACGAAAGGAATTAGTTTATTCACTGGCTTTAATGCTGAGCTGGCAGTTGGGGGCTACGAATGCAAGAGTGTCTAGGGCCTACGACGACCTTAAAACGGCCCTGGGGTGACGGCCCTAACCTCTATTGTCGTTATTATTTGTTTATTATATAAGGTTTTTAAAAGTAAAAATTTTTGAAATTCAGGATAATTTGTAGAATCAATGTGATCAGTACTTAGAACTTCTTTAGCCAAAGTATCTGTTCTATAATTGACCGTCAGATCAATGTGTCTTGGGATCCAAATGAAACTTATTTTATTAGAATTTAATACTGTATGTCTAGATTGTGAGTGAGATTTCTTAATAATTGATGTATGAACACTCAATGAATCGAAAAAAATCGCAAACTTGCTATTATTTTTAAAACATTGTCATTGTAATATCCATACAACAGTTTCTATTACTGCAGTAAAATCAGCTGCATAAACACTGGGGTTATTAATTTTTTTGCATAATCTAAGTTTTGTATGTATGTTTTGTATGTACGTCAAGAGTTGTAGATTTGTGGAATAGTTTGGATGATAGTACTGTCTCAGTGGACACTATCACAGCTTTTAAGAAGAAGCTAGGAAAATTGGGCTAAACCATGTTCCAGGTTAATTACAGTGGTTCTAACACAGACTAAACGTCTTCTGAACCACTTAAAACCCTTGTTATGTTATGTTATGTTATGTTATGTTATGTTATGTTTAAACTTGAATTTTCCAGTCGCCTTAAATGAGAAGATAAGTCTCAACGTTCATAATGAAACTCTGAGCCTTCAGAAACCTTTAAGCATACCCGATTAACATCTAACGCGTGGGATCCTCAGTTTAACGGCAGCTTATGACTACATAGGCCGTTGCCGCCGACAAAGATTATTTGTTGGCATACTACAGCATCTAACGCGTTCACGATAACGGACCCTATATCACATTTTGAAATGCAATTAAAAGGTGTCTAAGGTATCCCATGGCTACAATAGTATTCAGTAGAATTCAGTTGACTGACAACTTATTTTGGTTAGTTACGGTTTATGGACACGTTAATGTAACTAATACATTTAGCGTCGCCCTCATATTTTGTTTACGCTTGGGACTGGCACCACTCTGGAGTGGCGGAGTTCTTGGGCTGCCCAGACCGTTGACGTCGATTTAATTAGGGGAGGGGTATAGTATAAAGGATAACACTCTTGCCTGAATAGCTCACAGACTCGGTTCGACTCCCGAAAGACCCCCTGGGTTTAGCCCAGCCTTCATTCCCAAGGTGGCATCATAGAGTACAATGAGCTTGGGCCTTGCATGGCTGCAACTTCGTGAATTTATGTCTTCTGTAATTTGTGTTCTTGTGAATTGTTCAATCGTCATAACATGTACAGGTACAGCGCGTTTGTCAGGCGCTTCATTAAAGAATAAATAAAAATGTTATCATTATAACTACTACTACCATTATTATTACTAAGCGTTGATTTAGGCAGACTACTACTACTACTACTACTACTACTACTACTACAACTACTATTACTACTATTACTAATAATAAGTGTTGGCTTTAGGGCCCGCATTGGATAACATCTCTGACAGCGAGGTACCGACTACCGAGTTCGAGTCTAGAGCGGATATGCTTTGTAGGCGGCTATTATTAGCGCCGTTGTATTGCAGGCTGTCTGTTCTGTTAGTAGTTAAGATTTAAATTTAAATTGTAAATAACTTTTTGTCAAATGCTTAATAGCGCAGTGCGATTGTCAGGCTTATTAATAAATTATTATTATTATTATTATTATTATTATTATTATTATTATTATTATTTATTATTATTATTATTATTATTATTATTATTATTATTATTATTATTATTATTATTATTATTATTATTATTATTATTATTATTATTATTATTATTATTATTATTATTATTATTATTATTATTATTATTATTATTATTATTATTATTATTATTATTATTATTATTATTATTATTATTATTATTATTATTATTATTATTATTATTATTATTATTATTATTATTATTATTATTATTATTATTATTATTATTATTATTATTATTATTATTATTATTATTATTATTATTATTATTATATATTATTATTATTATTATTATTATTATTATTATTATTATTATTATTATTATTATTATTATTATTATTATTATTATTATTATTATTATTATTATTATTATTATTATTATTATTATTATTATTATTATTATTATTATTATTATTATTATTATTATTATTATTATTATTATTATTATTATTATTATTATTATTATTATTATTATTATTATTATTATTATTATTATTATTATTATTATTATTATTATTATTATTATTATTATTATTATTATTATTATTATTATTATTATTATTATTATTATTATTATTATTATTATTATTATTATTATTATTATTATTATTATTATTATTATTATTATTATTATTATTATTATTATTATTATTATTATTATTATTATTATTATTATTATTATTATTAGGTCCAAAGCGTGGGCGAAGTTCAGATATGTTTTGATGAAGAGGAACTGTAACAGCGGTTGGTGAAATTGAGGTTTATATAGCATCTAAGACATACGATTTTAAGGTGTCTACGTAGATCCCAAAGAATCAGTAGTAATCATTGTCGAAGGACAACGTGTGGCTGCTTGGAAATCTGACCTTACCTTATATAAGTTAAACGAATATTATGAGCGTCGCCATCCTTCTTTATCTAACAACGACAGAGCTGAAGTGAGACAAATGAACCATATTTGATTAGAATTTCATAAAGTAGGTCTAGATTGTGAGTGAGATTTCTTAATTGATGTATGAACACTCAATGAATCGGAAAAATCGCCAAATTGGTATTATTATTAAAACAATCACAGTCTAATATCTGTGCAACAGTTTCGATTATTGCAGGAAAATCCGCTACATAAATACTGGAGTTATTACATAATCTATTTTTTTATTTATGCTTAAACTTTAATTTAATTTTCGAGTCGCATTTTAAATGAAGCGGTAAATCATTATAAACTTTGCATTAACGATGTTTTAGCGACACCGGTTTCTATATGACGTTTTGAAAAGCAATTAAAAGGTGTCTAAAATATCCACAAGTCTACAGTGTAGTATTAATTAAGTTAACCGACATCTTATTTTGGTTAGTTACTGTTCACCGACACTTTGTCGTAATAAATACAATTAGCGTCGACCTCCTTTTTATTTTCGCTTGGGATTGGCACCCCCCCGGAGTGGCGAAGTTCTTGTGGCTGCCCAGACCGTTGACGTCGATTTTACCTCAACACTATCGAGCTTTTTTGTAACAGCGGTTAGCAGTATTGGTAGTTTCAGCCTAGAGGCCGTTGACGACAATACAGGAAAGATACAATTGGGACTGGCACTGCATGGCACTAGGACACGGCGTGCAGTCACGCGGAGTTTCAACGGTTGGTGAAATTAATTATTATACCAACGTTTATCGTCTTATGACATCAAAGGCCGTTGACGACAATACAGGAAAGATACAATTCAATGATTAAAAGAAACTTATAGCGTCCGAATCAAATGTGTCAAACAGAGCTTTACAATTTCATTAATATTCATTGTTTTTGTAACATAAAGTAGTTCATCTTATTCTGTCTATGATTCCTATGTTCTGACACAAAGATTCCATGCAAATTAAACAATGCTATGTAACTATACAGCAATTGATCCATAAAAAAAATTTACGAAGAACTTTTTAAAACGATATGTGTAGCAATATCGATAGCAATAGCAATATTTACAGCAACAGCAATATGCACAGCAATAGCAATACCAACAGCAACAGTAATATCGATAACAATAGCAATATTTACAGCAACAGCAATATCAGCAGCAATGGCAATATCAACAGCTACAGCAACATCATTAGCAATTAGGAATGAGCTTTCAGACAAAGGCCACGATGCAACTTGACGTTTGAAGTTTTCAGCATGGTCTGGTGTATCGTCGAAGTCTCAGGTATACCTACCAACGGTTTAAGAGTGTGTGCATTTTAAAAGAAATCTATTAAAACTGTAAATTTTAAGCTTAGGTTTTATGGAATGCATCATGACGTCATAGTCTGTTCTACGTCATAAGCACCACCCGACCAGTGGCAGAGTTAACGACATTTACGCCCGTCTTAGTGAGATTTAAATGAGTGACTAAAGTGGCTATTCGTCAGAAATTGGATTTGATGCAAGAATTGAAAGAGAACTTATGGCATCAAAAGCCGTTGACGGCAGAAAATATTTTACTCTCTGTCAGTAAACTTCCTTTTTAATATAATAATTTCAACATAATAATTATTGAAAGTAGACGTTTCTGTTTAATATTCTATTTATAATATATTTTACTTATGTTATATTTTCTTTATAACATATTATACACTTTGATCTAAACCTGAAGGTAGAAAGATAAGAACTCACATAGTTTGCAATACGAGGCTAACTTTATTATATCATATAAATATGAAACTTTGAGGTGTCTAAGTTGAGCGTAAACACTGAATAATAAGCGACATCTTACGGATGTATTGTATTGTATTGTATTCATTAATTTATATAGCGCCGCTCACAGCAGTGGCCATTCAGTAGCGCTCACAGTGCGAGAACCCCTAGAGAATAAGAAGGTTTTGTGCACAGAGAAGACTGTAGGAAGAGACCTAGAAAGAATGGTAACACGTAGAGAGGAGGGAAGGGCATTCCATAGGGAGATCCCAATAGTGGCAAAAGATCTAGTTTGGGGACATAGTGGTCCTAACTCGTGGAACAAAAAGAGTATGCCTGACCAAGGAGCGGAGAGGTCGATGAGAAACTGTCAGGGACGCTTACGTCGACCTTACATTACATTACTGCATTTTAAAATAGAAGCATTGGTTTGATGTTCTCCGAGATCATTTCTCTACAGTACGTTAGACTAACTTTGCGTCATGACCCACGTAACCAATAAAAGATGTCGTTAGACACCGGAATCTACAAAGTATTTACTCTATATTTACTCCTCGAAATTCTACGAATTTTAAAAAGAGACGTGTCATGTTGATTGGAAGTAGATTTACTCAACTCCAGTCGCTAGATGGCGCTGTCATCTACTGCTTAAAAAATATTTTAGGCTCGTTTAGACACTTTTAAATTTATTAGTTCAGGTTCTATATACATTGCGTATTTGTCAAAGGGTTAGTTTAAAAATGCGATTATAAAATTTAAATGTATGGTCGATATCGACAGCCCTTAGCGGCCTCAGGATATCGTTAAACACAACCATTTGGAATTAAATTATGCTCGATGGGTACTTTTAATCCGGTTATATCTTACCATAAATAGGCCTTTTTCTCATGTTCGGCTTTAGTTCACTTTGGACCTTTTGCATGGACGACGTCATCTAACGATATTGGTAATTGGGAGAATTCGGAGGAGCCTTCAGAATTTATAGACCTTCAAGCTTTTACATTGTATTTTGTATTTGAACACTTGTTATAGCGCCCCTACCAGATTGCCTATTCAGAGGCGCTCCCGACTACTGCGCGGACGCTGAATCGGAGTTTCACGCCGAAGCGCATGAGCAATTGCGAGTGAAGGACTTGCCCAGGGTCCCTACGCGGCGGCTTTGAGATGGATTCGAACCCGCAACCCTCCAGCTGCAAGGCACCGAACATACCCCTAAACCACCGCGCCCCAGTATATTGTGTTGTGTTGTATTGTGTTGTATTGTACTCCACGTTTATATTGCGACCAAGCCACTCGCAGTAAAGATCCGAGAAATTAATCTCTGATAAACCGACCAACCGGGAAGCGAACCCGGGCCGCCGGCGTGACGAACGGGCTACCTACCCACTCGGCCACTCAGGATCTCAGTTTTTACATGGTGCGGGCCTACTCGGGTTTACGTAATGCAAGCAGGTTCAATAGCTTCCGAAATATTATCCTATTGTTTTCCAGCTCAATTTCTTCCTCTTCATTAATCAGTCACATATCTTAATTAGGCCTACATCTGTGTTGTTTCTTACCGATTTTTTTAAATGTACTCACATCGACTAAAACGTGTCATGTCAAATATTTTCCAGGAATTTTCATGTCACTCAAGGAGAAATCAACTAAACTCAACCGAAGAATTTTGAAAAATCTTAATTTCAATCAAGAAATTAAAATTGTTGTTTTTACCATTAAATAAATCCATTTAACTAGGCGGTGCTTTCCAACTGTCGGCCCTTTCTTAAATGAAGCAACCAGTTCGTAAATTCTAAGTTTCATTAATGGATGTCCTGTAATTATATAAAACAACTAAATTTTGTTTAACGTACGGTCTACGTCAGCGCAAGATGTCGTCAAGCAATTAGCAATTAGCCGTTAGGGCGGATATGCTTTGTAGGCTGCTATTAGCGCCGTGTATTTTGCAGGCTGTCTGTTCTGTTAGTAGTTAAGATTGTTTCAATTGCATAACATGTAAATGTACAGCGCAGTGCGTTTGTCAGGCGCTCAATTAAAGAAAAGATATTATTATTATTATTATTATTATTATTATTATTATTTCTTGCTACATATTATTAGACTCATTTAGACACCTTTAAATGAGGTATTATTGATTCTATACATATAAAATTTTCGATTCAACCTATGGTTAACGACCAAGTCAGCTGTAAAATTGGCACTGAAAGTGAAACCTACGGTCGACGTCCATGCCAGATGTCGTTAAAAAAAATTGCAAGCTACATAGTTACATTAAACTTAGACACAACACATTTTAGACACCCATAATTTAGTAGTTTTTGAACAATATATTTAATATAAATCGTTCAAACTCTGCCACTTTTTGCTTTCTAAAAGTGCTAGTCCCAAGCCAGGATGAAGAAGGAGGGCGACGCTAATGATTATTGTTATCATACAGTGTCGTTAAACTGAAACTACTACTACTACTCCGTCGCAGATTACATTGCTCGCAATGCTTTCCTGCGAGTCAATGAAAACGACTTAATTTCGTTTAACACGTGGTCGACGTCATCGCAAGATATCGCTTCACATTCTATGAAGCTCAGTTCAGACATCCTGAAATCGATTATCTTATAATGATTATCAAAGACTTTTCTCGTAGTGCTAACAGTGCCAGGTAGCGCCATTCCCAACTTCCAATCCTGGAAAAAGGAGCAGGGCGATGCAGGGCCGTATTATTCATTAGGTAGAGTAGGTACTGTACCTTGGGCCTACGAGCCTTTCAGGGGTCTACGCAAGTCTGAAAGTGATATATTGAAAAAATGAGCCATATTGATATTGTAAAAACCAAAGAGACGAAATATAGAAAAAGTAAAACCGGAAATATTGCATTAAACCTTACTGGACATATCCAGGATATTTAATTTAGGCCCTAAATGATCAGCATTACAAAAAGTAAATTGAGATTTCACTTCAGAACTGGGTTTGTTCGTGAATCGAGAACAGAGATATTAATGTGAGAGTATAATTACGCGTTTAACTTTATTGCTGAGCTGGCAGTTGAGCTCTACGCATTCAAGAGTGTCTAGGGCCTACGACGACCTTAAAACGGCCCTGGGCGTACGTCAACGGCCCTTACCTCTATTATCGTCATTATATTCTAGTTGCTATTAGTTTATTATTTAAGGTTTTTTAAAAGTAAAAGTTCCTGAAATTCAAGATAATTTGTAGAATTTATGTGATCAATACTTAGAACTTCTCTAGCAAAATTATGTGCTCTATATTTGCCCGTCAGATCGATGTGACTTGGGATCCGAATTAACCTTATTCGATTAGAATTTCTAGATTATGTGCGAGATTTCTTATTTGATGTGTGAACACTCAAGAATTCGTAAAAATCGCAAACTTGGTATTATTATTATTATTAAAACATTCACAGTTTAATATGCATTCAAATCCGCTGCATAAATACTAGAGTAATTACATAATCAATTAGTTTAAATCTATGTTTAAACTTAAATTTTCTAGTAGCTTTAAAATTAATGAAGACGTAAATCTCCATGTTGATTATGAAGTACTGAACGTTTAGAACTCGCAGCATCGATCTAAACTTAAAGGTTTAACGCTTCCGGCTAATATATGACATTTTGAAACGCAATTAAAAGGTGTCTAAGATATCACAAGACTACAGTAGTATTGAGTTGGACGTGCAGTGCCGTAGTTTCAGCGATTGGCGAAACAGACAACCGTATACTTATATAGCCGAGAAGGGTGTTTAAGTTGATTAGTGGTAATGATTGACGTCCGTACGGAAGAGAAAGCGGTAAAACCGGTTAGCAATGTCGTCACTCATTTCATTTTCTAAACTTCAGACTTAACTACTTCAGCTACTTCAACTTGCTACCCCGTCGAAGCCTGATTTCCGGTTTTTATAAAGTCTCTCGGATTTCGACCAAACTGCTCCAACGGATTTCTGCCAGCGATCTTACTCATGGAGGGAGATAGTGCATTGGATAACACCTGGCATAGAGAGCGAGAGGTACCGAGTTCGAGCCCCGTAGGGCGGACATGCTTTGTAGGCTGCTATTAGCGCCGTGTATTGGAGGCTGTCTGTTCTGTTAGTAGTTAAGATTTCAATTGCATAACTAAACATGTAAATGTACAGCGCAGTGCTTTTGTCAGGCGCTTCAATAAAGAAAAGATTATTATTATTATTATTTTTTTTCCCCGAGGTACATATGATCCCTCAGGATTGCAAAAATTAGGGGGCGCGTTGTTCTGGAATGGCTAATCTTTACAGATGGATTGGTGGGTTAGGAAAGTGCTAGAAAAAGCAACTGCGTTGAAGCGCTGAATAGTCATTGATAAGCGCTGAAAAGAAAAGTTGTCTCTCTATTGTCTCCAGAAGTTTGGGCAAGTCGGTAGCCGAGAAGGTTGATTAAAGCAAGGCCTTCTTGGTTTATTGGACCCAGCGTTTCAAAGGCCAAGGGCACAAAGCAGTAAGATGGCAAAATGGCAGTGTATTTGGTTGTTTTTCTGTCTGCTGCGATCTTATTATTATTATTATTATTATTATTATTATTATTATTATTATTATTATTATTATTATTATTATTATTATTATTATTATTATTATTATTATTATTATTATTATTATTATTATTATTATTATTATTATTATTATTATTATTATTATTATTATTATTATTATTATTATTATTATTATTATTATTATAAGACAAATTTATTTCTTCATAAAGCCAACAAACTTATGTACAGACTGATTAAAAGTAACTGTTTTCAATATTGTTATAAGCTGTCATTCTCCTTGGCTACAGTGTTGTTGCAATCTGTGGTGCCTAAAACAGATAGAGAGTTTCCAATTTGTAGGGCCACTGATAGGCGTTGTAGTAGATGACTGGTTTCACGCTGGTCGCCTGTCGCTGCTGAGATCTTGCCTCCAAGTTCTCGAACAAACTGCAGTGATTCTGCGTGCAAACGCTTCCTTATTATTATTATTATTATTATTATTATTATTATTATTATTATTATTATTATTACTTTAATTAAAGCAACCATTGACGGATGCCTTGTACATAACGATCACAGCGCAATAGAAGTCGTCAGATGGGATCTGATTGAATTGGATTGGATCGTATTAATCAGTTTGGAACGACATCTTGTGGCTGTCATGGTTGCTTACGTCGCCATTCTCCTTTGGACTTGCAATACCTGGCACTAATTGACGAACACTGTTTACAAGGCTAATAATATTTTGAAATGTACGAGAAACGAAATTTGTATAGCTTTAGAAAAAGCGAGTTAAAGGTGTCGAAGTAGATCGCAACGTTTTCTGAAGTAATCACTGTTGAAGAACATCGTAATAATCTTCCTGTATTACATTCAAGCGGGCACACCACAGTATGATTACAATTCATAGTATGAACTGATGATCAAAAGTTATTACAGGAGTCGAATTTAACTGTTTGGCAGCCAAGGAAGGCGCCCATCTCGTCCAACCGCTTTTTTCAACTCCATCTGGCGAATGAAAGGCTGATTCGACCTTTGAGAGGGTAGCGGGAATCGATCCCGCGTCCGCGCTGATCTTCTGCTCTTCGTGCCAGAGTGTTACCATTAGGCTACCATAAACCCCTCTTTTTCGGTTACCAGACCAACATCTTGGCTGCTGTTTCCCTACATCTGGCACATTATTGTAAAGTGTTCTGTTGATAATGATATTGTTCCTAATGATTATAGGAGACCGATTCTCAATGGTTAACCAAAAGACTGTTATATAGCATCTGCGATAAACGATTTTAAGGTGTCTAAGTAGATCCTAACGTTATCAGCAGTAATCACTCTTAAAAGACATCTTGCGGTTTCCCGGAATGTTGACCATACCCTAGGCTTATATTACTGAAAACGAATATTAAGAGGATGGCCCTCCTTATTTAGCCAGCTGAGGACTGGCACATCCGCGCACTGGCGGAGTTATCGACATTTTAGAAGGATTTAAGTGAGTCAGAAATTGGATTGGATGCAAGAATTGAACTAGATCTTATAATAAATAATATAACGTAATGAAATGTAAGTAGAAATTTATAAAGCGCCACCTAAAAGTATCTCATAGGCGCTCAACACGTGGCCATCAAACAGCTGGCCATAGACTCTTAAAAGCTGTTTTTTTTAGTCTAGGGAAAACTATATAGTCACATGCAGCATTAGTATCCCGAACAGAGGGCGGAAGAGCATTCCAGATTTCCGGCGCCTCAACCGAGAAGTCCCGACGAGCACGGGTTGGTGGTTCAAAGGGATCTGATGACATCAAATGCCGTTGACGTCGATAGCAGAAAGTATTTTTGAACAGTTCTCACTGTTAGTCAACTTCCTTTTTAACACAATGATATCAGCGTAATATTTACCGTAGTAGTCTCTGATTTACGAAACGGGGTCAATAACGAAGATAGTTTGCATCACTCTCTTTCTTCTTCCAGGCTTCAGAGCTAGTGGCACCACCAGAGTATGGGAAGTGGCGTTTCGTATATTAAATATTTAATTTTAATACACACTTTCATGTGAAACACCTTGATTGTTACCACACAACAAATTTCATTGAGAATAATACACCAAATTACCTATCCAGAGGTAATTGTAGCATATAAATATGAAACTTTAAGGTGTCTAAGGTGAGCATAAAACGCTGGATACTGCTTCGCGATATCTTACGATTGTAATGACTAGGAAAAATATAATAGCTAATTCTCGGGTTCTCTGTCAATGACAAAATCAGTTCGGGGTTCAATGTTTCGGAATTTCGACTCCAATAGCGTCCCCTAGCTCACTCAGCTATAATGGACCGCACACTGTTAGTGGGATGATCTGGCGGCGAGGGAGACGAATGGCCACCTATCGTCATAATGCCGAGACATAGAAAATGATGTCACTAATACTTCATCCCTATGACTGTCTCTCAGGTTTAGCGGTAGCGCCGCTCTCAATCGACACCTTTAAATCAAGTTACACCTAAGCTATATATTTGTAAATATCAACTGGATAGATGGATATATACAATGGATAGATGTCACTATCTCCATGCCTAAGGTAAAGTAACGTCCATGTCGCCGGCCTGGCAGCCACAAGATGTCGGTAAACACTAGAAACTGTTAGTAATTGGTAGCTTAACTCCGAAGATGAAATTTGTAGTGCTGTAGGCTGTATTATTCCACACGAACGGTAAGAACTCTTTAAACTAATTTCTTTCTGTCGATGTTCACGGCCTTTGTTGCCGTAAGATGTCGTTGCTCACAAAATCTACGAAGCTATATTAAGCTCACTTTAAACACCTTTATATCGTCTATTTCAATGTGTTTATATGTATCATTTTAGTTAACTAGTTGGCTAATGAGCTGTAATATGCCAAAATAATCTTTGTCGGCGGAAACGGCCTATGTTGTCATAAGCTGCCGTTAAACTCTGGATCCATCCATCCACTAGATTGGAAATTTCGTGTACATTATTGCTGTTTATCAGGATTCTTTTCATTTTACAAAAAAAAATTGTATGTGTGATAATTGCTGCAAAACAGTGTATAATTTTCCTGAAAGACCATATTACAGTATGTTATCTTATGAAAGTAACATTGACATTAGTATCGGAACTATAATATTATGCTGCTAAACAATGAATATTAGTGGCATTGTAATGTAATGTAATGTAATGTAAATGTAATAAAACATTTATAAAGCGCCACTTAAGAGTCTCTCAGAAGCGCTCAACACGTGGCCATCAAACAGCTGAAAAATGCGTCTTTAAGAGTTTAGAGAAAACTATATAGCCGCGTGCAGCACGCACAGACGGCAGAAGAGCGTTCCAGATCCGTGGCGCCGCAATCGAGAAGTCCCGACGAGCACAGGTGGTGGTTCGAAACGAAGGTATCATCAAGTCATTTCGCGAGGCAGACCGGAGAACCCGCCGACCAGTTTGAGTGCCAACTGGAAGGCACAGTTCAGCAATGTAGTCCGGAGCAGTGCCAGTCGTAGCCTTCCAAACCAGCGTAGCGATCTTGAAATTAACACGATCAGCAACTGGAAGCCAGTGTAGCTCACCCCGCATGTATATGGATATGTGTGAATATTTCGGCAGGTCAGCCAGAAGTCTGGCTGCTGCATTCTGAACGAGCTGAAGTTGACGAATGCGGAACTCAGGGAGGCCCAGGAGGACCCCATTACAGTAGTCAAGTACTGTTTAGATGCCTTTAAGTCAGTGATGTCAAAGAGCAGGCCCGCGGGCCATTTCTGGCCCGCCGATGATTTTTTCTGGCCCGCGGCCCTCTGTCTAAAGACTAAAAAATTTTGAGAATAAAATTTAGAATTTTTTTAAATTTTCAGTCAATGCCAAATACACTTTAATGGTATAAACTACAACGCAAAGATAGTACAATTAGGGCCTACTGAAGCTGTGAAGCATATGATTTGATACCAGCATTCGAAATAAACCTGCAGCTGTGGGCTTCGCGACTTGCGCGAGGGCAATAGGCCTACGAGCACTGTGAACATCTGAATGAAGCTAAGAATCATGCCGAAGCATTAAACATCGTTTTCGACTCTGCTAAATATGCAACGAAGGTGGCAGACATACTTGATGCTTTTAGAAAACGCTTCTCAGCATTCAGCGAGAGGAACAATTTCAGCAGTTCAGCAATAAATTTGGAATATATATCCTGCGACTGTTCCACGTTTGTTACAAATGGATTTGCAGTGTAACACAGCATTGTAAGCCAAATTCACAAGTACAGAAGTGCAGGTGTTTAATCAGCAACTGCCCAGAGGAGCTTTTCCTCATTTACGAACACATGTTGCTCGAATGCAGTGTTTATTTGCCAGCCCATACCTATACGAGCAAGGATATTAAAAGATGGTGCTTGTTAAGACAAGACATAGATCATGGCTGATTGACTCAAATCTACCTGCAAATCTCAGAGTAGCGTTAGCTGTAGATATGCAGTCCGTGAGCCCGACATCCCTCCTCTCGTCAAAAGAAAACAGTGTCAAGTTTCCAGTGCAACTATTTCTATTCAGTAAATTTTTTCTTGATTTACACTGGAGATACATTTTATTCAAACTTAATTTTTTTATTGCTAGCTATGCGTTTGACATTGACTTGGTTTAATTTTTAAATATCAGAATAAGATAAATTTGAGTTAGGCCTATTGATGAATAGTAGACCTGCCTCTCAACTAGAATACATGTACATTGACCTTAGACTTAATGAGTTTTATGTGATGTTCGTGACTGATAATGAAGATCAAAATTGACAATTATAAGCCGACACAATTTGACGGTTGATATGCTAAAAATATGCACCATTTAAGATTTTAGTTTCGCAAAAAATCTCACCGAGCCCCTTCCAGATCACTGCCCAATTTTGCTAAGGAGCCTTTGACACTCTGGCCCGCCACTTGCTGGAAAGTACTGCCATTGGCCCGCCATTAAAAAAGGTTTGACACCCCTGCTGTTTAACTCTATCAATTTTGTTTCAACTGTATTGTACATAGTTTTGAATTGTCGTCAACGGCCTTTGATGTCATATGATGACGTTAAACTACGGAATTAAAAAAAACTAGTTAAGTAGCCTAGTTGTTGTCAACGGCCTTTGATATCATAAGACGACGTAAAACTGTGGAATAATAACAAAAAGTAGCCTAGTTTGCTTAAAAAAGCACCCATGACAAAAGTTATCTGAAAATGGACTGAAATACATCAAGAATGCTAAAGACGTTAAGAGCCTTTGAAGCTGTAACATGTCATTAAACATTGGACTACATTGAATGAACAACAGAAATATAAACTGGATAGATGGAGATATACAATGGATAGATGTCACTATCTCCATGCCTAAGGTAAAGTAGCGTTCATGTCGACGACCTGGCAGCCACAAGAGGTTGTTAAACACTGATTGGTGGCTTAACTACTCCACTGTCCGTACTCTGTTAGTACCAGTCCGGAGCCTGGATGAAAGAGGCGGCAGCGATAATTATTTTTGTTGTGACACATTCTGCGAAGGTCAGTGTTACTGTATACAGAAATAGAAATGATAATGGGGCTACCCTGCCAGCTGAATAAGATTGTTCCTTTTGGGTTTACCAGTTGACGCCCGTTGACCACTGCAACGAATTGCTACATGACTTCTAATTTGGTGATCAATAAATCGTTGGATTTTAGAACTGAATTGAATTGAGACCGAAGCTACCCTTTTATTACGTTAGATATCAGAAATGATGGTTATATAGCATCTGGGATACACGATTTTAAGGTGTGTAAGTAGATCCTATTGTTATCAGTTGTAATCACTGTTGAAGGGCATCTTACCGTTGACCTTCGACTTTACCTGATATTTGTCGAAACGAAGATTATCAGCGTCGCCCTCCTTCTTTATCCAGCTGCGGACTGGCACCACCCGTAAAGTGGCGAACGCAGCGACATCTTGCGGCTGTCTTAGAGAGAATAAAGCGAGAATTAATTCGTCAGAAATTCAATTCACTGAAAGAATTAAACGAGATCTTATAGCATGAAAGGAGCATAATACAGTATTGTATTGTATTTGAACACTTGTTGTAGCGCCCCTACCAGATTGCCCATTCAGAGGCGCTCCCGACTACTGCGCGGACGCTGAATCGGAGTTTCACGCCGAAGCGCATGAGCAATTGCGAGTGAAGGACTTCCCCAGGGTCCCTACGCGGTGGCTTTGAGGTGGATTCGAACCCGCAACCCTCCAGCTGCAAGGCACCGAACATACCCCTATACCACCGCGCCCCAGGATATTGTGTTGTGTTGTATTGTGTTGTATTGTACTCCACGTTTATATTGCGACCGAGCCACCCGCAGTAAAGATCCGAGAAATTAATCTCTGATAAACCGACCGACCCGGAATCGAACCCGGGCCGCGGGCGTGGAGAGCGGGCTACCAACCCACTCGGCCACTCAGGATCTCAGTGTATTTACGAGTGTGTAAATGACAAAGATGACTCTTTCTTTTTACAGTCTTCCAATTGGCACTAACAGAGTACGGGCGTTTTCTATTTTCATTTTCTAATAATTATATCTTATTTGCGTCATATTTTCTTTATAATATATAGGACACTTTGATCTAAACCAGAAGGTCTAATTAAGGATGCATCGAATTCACGTAATTTACTCTGTGTGTCCACAGTTTAACGGCAGCTTATGACAACATAGGGCGTTGCCGCCGACAAAGATTAGTTTTGGCATATTACAGCTCTGTTTTTACGTAATTTACTTTATTATAACCACAGTTTAACGTCGTCTTATGACATCAAAGGCCGTTGACGACAATGCAGAAAATATACAATACAATCATAACCAGAAACTTATAGCATCCGAACGACACCATTAAAGGTGTCAAACGGAGCTTTACAATTTCACTAATATTCAATATTTTTGCAACATAAAGTAGTTCATCTCATACTATCTATGATTATTATGTACTGACAAATTTCATTAACTAACAAAGCATACATGTATTATAATTGATTAAGGTATTCTTTTAAACTGTTCATGTATCTTACAAAAACACTATAATAAAAATGTTCATTAACCAAAGAAGTATACATGTATTATAATTGTTTAAAGTAGGCCTATTCTTTTAAACTGTTCATGTATCTAACATACATAATAAAAATTCCATTAACCAACAAAGCATATCATAATTGTTAAAAGTACTCTTTTACATTGCAACACAGTATATAATTGCATAATAACAATGTATTAGTAAAAGACCAATCAAATATTTACAGATTTGAGTAAGATACAAAACCATTCACATAAAGAAACCTAAAATATCCATTTACAAAATTTTACCTTTATTAATTATCTTAACTAACCTATACACTTCATTCTGAAATAAATTTACTGTCAAAAGGGTTTTAATAGAAATTTCATGTTTATATAATTGACATTTATTTCTTAAAACCTCTGAAATATCTTCTTTTTTACATTCAATTAAGAGATGATGAATTGTCTCCCTGACATTACAAGTATCACACAGACCGTTTGCATGCCTTTTTATAACGAATAGTCTTTGATTAGTATTGGCCACTCCTAAACGCAATCTAGAAATTTGGACTTCCTTATGCCTATAAGGTTCTAAATATTTTATATCTGTACTAACAATTGGACAAATAGATTTATAAAAATGACCTTTATTATCATTACTATATTCTAGTTGCCATTTATTTACTATGTAAAGTTTTATTAAAGTAAAAATTTCCTGAAGTTCAAGATAATTAGTAGAATTTATGTGATCAATAGTTAGACCTTCTTTAGCCAAAGTATCTGCTCTATCATTGCCTGCCAGATCAATGTGACTTGGGATCCAAATAAATCTTATTTGATTAGAATTTAGTTTGCTAATGTGATATAGTAAATCATTTAATAAAGTAGGTCTAGATTGACAGTAAGATCTCTTAATTGATGTAAGAGCACTCAATGAATCAGAGAAAATCGCAAATTTACAATAATTGTAACACTCATTGTTTAATATCCATAAAACAGTTTCAATAATTGCAGTTAATTCAGCTGCATAAACACTGGAATTATTACACAATCTAAATTTCTTATCTACATTTAAACTAGGTACTGTGAAAGCAGCAGCAACAAGATCATCTACTTTTGACCCATCAGTATAGATATGTACATAAGAGTCATATTTCGAAATTAATTCTAGAGCATATTGTTTTAGAAATTCAGGTTGATCGTTTTTCTTATTTACACATTTCTTCAGAGTTAAGTCAACTTCTATTTTGTTGTTGCACCAAGGAGGAGAAGTAGGGAAGGAGGGGCTAATGAAAGATGTACTAAGTGAAGAAAAGAAGTCAGAGGTACGAGTATAGATTGAATGTTCCCTACTGTCAGATGTCCTAAAAACATTTGTCCAGTGGTTTTCCATAACTCTAGTAAAAGGGTGAAATTTACTACCCAAAATTTTAGCTCCAAATTTTATTGAATTTTGGAGTCGCCTTAAATGAAGTGGTAATTCTCCACATTCATTGTGAAGTGCTGATGCTGCAGTACCCTTTGGAACTCCACAACATAATCTAAGAGCCTCAGTTTGAATACATGTTAGTTTATCCAAGTAAGACTTGCAGGCTGAAGAATAGGCAACATCACCATAATCAAAAATAGACCTGATTAGTGCTCTATATATGGTGAGAAGTGTTTTTTACAAGCTCCCCAACCATAGCCACTTATTGCTCTTAAAAGGTTTAACCTCTTTTTACATTTTTCAATAATATAATCAATGTGTGGCTTCCAGCTCATTTTACTATCAAAAATTACACCCAAAAATTTTGCTTTATTTTCTATCTTAATTTGTTTTTGATCAATCTTTATAGTAATCCTTGATAAATTATTTCTTTTGGAAAAGAGGACTCCAGTCGTTTTATTAATAGATATTTTGAAACCATTTTCATTACACCAATTTTGTATTAAATTTATCGATACTTGAATTTTATTTTCTAAGATTTTAATATTTCTATGTCCTAGGTAAATAGCACTATCATCAGCAAAAAGGGACATTTCTACACCATCCACACCAGTGGGAATGTCATTTATCATTATTAGGAATAAAATAGGAGAAATTATTGAACCTTGCGGAGTACCATTCTGTTGTATAAATTTATCAGAAAGTTCTGCCCCCACCTTAACTTGAAACGTTCTATTAGACAGAAAGTTTTCAACCCAGTTATATGTATTACCAACTATTCCCAATTTCTGAAATTTGTTTAAAAGGGTAGGGACATGCAACATATCATAAGCTCTTTCAAAATCAATAAAAATGGCTAGAACATGTTCTTTGTTTTTAAGTTTTTTAAGAATAATATCCTGAAGTTTAAGAATTTGATCCATTGTACTTTTATATTTTCGAAAGCCAGATTGATTTTTTGAAATTAGATTATTTTTTTCCAAAAACCATTGAAGACGTTTATTAACCATTGATTCCATTACCTTGCATAAGGTAGAGGTAAGTGATATTGGTCTATAAGATTCTGGATTTGAGGCTTCTTTATTAGGTTTTAATAATGGTAGAATAATAGCATGATGCCAATCAGTAGGCAATTTCCCTTCTTCCCAGGTTTCATTATAAAATAATAATAGAATTTTAAGAGCATTCTTATGAAGATGTTTCAATAATTCATAAGGTATTTTGTCATCACCTGGTGACTTATTATTTTTAGCTGATCTAATAGCTTGTTTCAATTCACTAATATCAAACTTCTCATTTAAAATTTCCATTTCATGAACATTAATATTGTCACTCTTACGAGGGTTATTTTGCAAATTATTATCTTTTATATAATTCAAAAATTTATCATTGTAATTCTGGGTATTACTAGTATTCTCATAAGTTTTAGCTAAAATATTTGCTTTTTCCAAGTTTGTTTCTGCTACTAATCCATTATAAGTCAAAGTAGGAATAGAACTATAGGTTGCAATGCCATTCATTTTTCTTGCCCAACTCCAGACAGAACCCAATTTTGTCTGATCTGTTAGCTCAGAGCAATATGCTTGCCAACAAGTTTTTGCTTCTGTTTTCAGGGTCTGTTTAACAACGGCTTCTTGCTTTTTATATTCTAAATAATCAGTTAATTCTCTTGTTTTAATCATTCTATTCCTATACTGATTTCTCTTATAAATGGCTTCATTACACTTATCGTTCCAATAAGGTAAAGGTTTAAATTTTTTATTTTTATTCTTTCTATTATTAAGATTATTACTAGGTATTGATTGGTTCGCTATACAGGTAATGCAATCCACCAAATTATTGAAAGTATCATCGCAATTTTTATCAACCAAAATATCTTCTGTTAATGAAAATTTACTTATTTCCTTATACTTTTTCCAATCTGCCTTTTTTAATTTCCAGAGATGCATGCTTAAGTTATATTCTAGTATGACTTCTTCATTAACAGTAGTAACAGTAGCATAATGATCAGACCCCATGTTGCTGTTAATGACATTATGCCTAGCAATTAGAGCAACATCTTGTGAACTTATGCTTAAATCTATAACAGAATGGGTATTTGATTGGTTTGATGTAATATGAGTAGCTTGACCTGTATTAAGTACTACTAAATTATTTTCAATTAATATTTCTTCTATAATTTTGCCTCTAAAATTTGTTTCAGAACAACCCCATAGTTTATTATGAGCATTCAGGTCTCCAACAAGAATTGATCTTTTATGTGGAAAAATCCCTTGAATATCCTCTTTTTTAAATTTATATGAAGGTGTGATATAGCAATTAAAAATCTTCAAATGGCCATTTAAAGTATTAATTTCAATACCTTGAATTTCAATGTTTGGAATTTCTGTTACATCTAATACATTAAAATTTAACCCCACTTTTATGTAAATAGCCAAACCTCCCCTTTCATTACTTAAGCAATCCTTACGTATAATATTGTAACCATCCAATTTTGGTGACTGAATTTGATCTTTTAAAAAGGTCTCCTCCACACATATCACATCTGGTGGAATGCACGCTTTCAAGATATAATTTTTAAGTTGGTCCTTATTACCACGCAAACCACGTGCATTCCACTGAAGAATGGTCAATGCCATAATTGGACAAATATAAGAATCTACTATTTGGTTTTTTTATATGTTTTTTTTACCAGTCTTTGTATCTAAATTCTATTTCCTTGGCAAAAAGGATTTCAGATGCCGCCTGGCAAATTATAAATTGAGCATGTTTTCTAGATTTAGCCCTATCAATAGTTGCCAAGACGCCAAGAACGAAGGACTTTTTCATTTTTGTAATTGGATCATCATCTTCTGTATCATTTACTGATTTTGAAATGTTTATTGCCTGATAATCTTTGTCATTGAATGACAAAAATCTTTTGGTTAAATCATCTAGAGAAGTTTCCCCATTAGAATTGATTTGCACATCAGTTGGTGTTTGTGCTTCAATTGAGGAAAGAATAACTTCTGTTTTATTTTCCACTCCAGTTTTAACTTTCGAGGCATAAGTGACAGTGTTTGTTTTTGTAACATTAGCATTGTCATTTTTATTCTCAATTTCGTCAACTTTTATCATAGCATCAGCAAATGTGATATTTTGCTCTGCTCTGATTTTAAGCACAGCTTGCATTTTGATATAGACTGCACAGCTTCTATAAGCAGCACTGTGAGCCTCTCCACAATTAGCACATCTTAATTTAGTTTTTTCCAGACAATCAGTAAAAGAATGGTTACCAGCACACCTGCTGCACACAACATCCCGAGTGCAAGAAAGCGTCCTATGACCATAAAATTGACATCGATCACATCTTAAAGGTTTAGGCACATAAATATGAACTCTATATCTTCTTCCATCCACTTCCAAAAATTCTGGAAGAATAGTCCCTTTGGGATATGCTATTAACGTTGCATTGCTAAATTCGGGATTACCCAGTCTACTGATGTGATGGGCTCCCACTTCTAATGTAATTTCATCTAAATTCTCTCGATTTTCACGCAATCCAAATACCACTCCTTTAACAAAATACTCTGTTTCATGTTTCTTCACAAGATACGGTTTCTTGTTAGATACAGAGGGGTGTGTCAAGGAAAAGGGAACACTTGTTTTCACAGGCTTGTCATTCAATGACTGTATCTTGAGAAGCTGATTTTTCTGAGCTTCATCTTTGGCGATGATCTTAAGTAGACCTTCTTTAGTAATAAAAACATTTTCCACCTGTCCTCTAGACTTCTCGATTATTTCTTTATTAAGTTTTCTAGGCATATGCTTGAAGTAATTGCAAAGTTCATCTTTATGTCCATCTATAAAGACAGTTCTTGACTGAACTTCCCTTAGTCGCCTCTTCTGTTCCTCAGTCATAGGAGGGCGGGATTGACTGTTGGCTGTGCGTTCAATAACTTTCTTAGTTAATGTTTGATTTATTTCGTTTGTAACTTCCTTGGGTATCAGAACCGTTTTATCATTGACAATGACCTCATCTTGCCTTACTACATTTGCATTTGAAACATCAATTATTTTCATTTCATTTAAGATCTGAAAATTCAAGTCTTTTTGATTTGTAACACATTTCTCAGCATCATTCTCATTACCACATACCTGATCAACACATGAAACACATGCCTCAACATCATTGTCATTAACACATACCTGATCAACACATGAAACACCTTTCTCGTTAACATTATCAAAGATTGGGCTCTTATAAATACTCGTTTTACATTTTTTCTTCGGGTGTGCAATTTGTTTACCTCCATTGCTGTCACTTCCACACCGCTGCACTTCAAGTGTTCGAGGAGCGACCACTTTGAGAAAGTCCTTCTGAAGCAATGTTTTTCTTTTCGTAAAGAGAGAAGATGTTGATTCATTCTTCATCTGCCCCGGCCGGCTATCCAGTGACTGCGTAATTTACTATACGAGGCTAAAGTTATTGTATCATAGAAATATGAAACTTTGAGGTGTCTAAGGATGGCATTTAACACGGGATAAGGAGAGCGTAAAATACTGGAAATAGGCGACATCCTACGGCTGACGTCAACCTTACATTACATTACTGCATTCCCAAAATAGTTAAAATGGTCATTGCATTTGGTTTCCTCCCAGATCCTTTTCTAAGAGATTACAATGGTTCGTTATCGTAATCGTAATCGTAATCGTCGAATTTTTTCAGAGCCAAAACACTAAGTTATGAGAACGATTGGAATTAGCTTAATCACGGGCGCTCAGTAAATGACAAAATCACTGGGGGAATTTTGCTGTCAGTCCCACGTCCGTGGGTTCAAATCCCCGACGGGGTCAACCTGAGGGTTGAGGGTTTGAATCCACCTCAAGACGCCGCGTAGGGACCCTGGGCAAGTCCTTCACTCGCAATTGCTCATGCGCTTCGGCGTGAAACTCCGACTCAGTGTCCGCGCTGTAGTTGGGAGCGCCTCTGAGTAGAAATCTTGAAGGACGCTATAACATGTGCTCATACATACATACAAGAAAAGATATGTTTCCGAATTTCGAATCCACTGGCTCCCCCTACACAACTACGCCATAATGCAAACATTGATCGTACACTGTCAGAGGGAAGATGAAGCGACGAGGGAGACGAATGGCCACCCAGTCTCATATGTCGTGGGAAAGAAAATCATGTGCTAGTACTTCACACTAATGGCTGACTCTCAATATTAGCGTCTGACGGCGCTCTAAATGGACACCTTTATATAAAGTTGAACCTATTTATAATAGATACTCATTAGTTTAATTTGGTCGATAACAGCTCACTTAAAAACTATGTCGGCAGCCACAGGATGTCGCTGCACACTAAAGCTGCGACTCAAAATATACTCAGTTTAGACACCTTTAATCGGGAATTACATAAAGTATATATACTCAGTTTAGTTCAAACGATTGATTGATGGCGTAGATTAACGGCGTAGACATGATATTGTTATTTTTTTTCATAGAACATAGAAATACCAAAAATCTTATAAAATAAAACTCAATAATCGATCACTTTAATAAAAAATTGGTGTAATAAAATTGGTTTTAATATATTTATTAATAAAACGACTGGGATCCTGTTTTCCGAAGAAATAATTTATCAAGGATTACTATAAAGATTGCTCAAAAACAAATTAAGATGACAAATTAGGTAAAGTTCTTGGGAGCAATTGTTGAAAGTAAAATGACTTGGAATACACACATTGAATATATAATTGAAAAATATAAAGAGGTTCAACATTATAACAGCCACAAGTGGCTATGTTTATGGAGCATGTTAAGTCCTTCACTTGCAATTGCTCATGCGCTTCGGCGTGAAACTCCGATTCAGCGTTCGCGCAGTAGTCGGGAGCGCCTCTGAATGGGAAATCTGGTAGGGGCGCTATAACAAGTGTTCAAATACAATACAATACCATACAATGTGAAAAAAACTCTCCGAGCCATACATAGATCACTACTCAGGTCTATTTTTAGACTATGGCGAAGTTGCTTATTCTTCAGCCTGTAACTCTTACCCGCATAAACTTTCCTGTTTCCAAACTGTGGCGCTTAGATTATGTTGTGAAGCCCCACAAGGTACTTCAGCATCAGTATTTCAAAATGAATTTCCAGAATTACCACTTGATTTAAGGCGACTCCAACATTCAATAAAATCTGGGACTACAAATTTCGGTAGTAAATATCACCCCTATTACAAGAGTCATGGATTGACACTACTTCGGTCCAGGCAGCGAGAATTAAAGACTTTGAAGAAAACAACAGTTTGGATAAACTGGCTACTATATGACATTTTGAAACGCAATTAAAAGGTATCTAAGATATCACAAGGCTTGACCGCCTTCTCTTCCGTTTAGATTACCACCGATAAAGTGTGATCTAATTAAACACCATTAATTCACTTTATCGACAGCTATTTATAAGTAGTTGTCTGCGTTCCGATGTACTCGCTTGATAAGGTAACCTTTTGAATAGTTTCTATGTAACGACGCTTTGTCGCAACGAATGTGATTATCGTCAACCTCTGTTTTATCTACGCTGTGATCTGAGAACGGAAGTGGCAGAGTTCGAAACGTGTGGCTGCCCAGACCGTTGGTGTCGATTTATTCTTGAATACAGCGGTTATAGATGTTTGTTTACTTGCTGTTTAACGACATTGTGGCATAGCAAAGATTATTAGAGTCGCCCTCCTTGTTTCTCTAGCTTTGGGACTAGCACTACCAGAGTACGAGCAGTGGTGGAATTATGAAAGCGGTTAATGAAACAGTAGTAGGCCCTAGTAGTTTCAGTTTAACGACACTGTGTGATAACAAAGATCATTTTCCCAGTTTTGGACTGGCACTGCCTGGTATTATCGACGAATGTTGTTGAACAAAGTGACAGTAACACAAATAAGCGAAACAATTACTATATAGCATCAGTAAAAGCGATTTAAAGGTGTCGAAGTAGATCGCAACGTTATCAGTAGCAATCACTGTTGAAGCTCATTTTGCGGCTGCTAGACTGAAATGGAAGCTGTATCGCTAATCCTGACATATATTACAATTTTTTTTATCTGACTAATAGTATTCTTCCCAATGTTTTGAAGTTTGCGAAATTGAGTTACATTTTCAAATCTGGAGAAAGGAATAAAGTAAATATTTACAGGCCAATTTAAATACTACTTCTCTAAGTTCTTAGAAAAAGTCGTGCATAAAAGGTTAATGACATATTTTGCAGCAAAGAGCACTTTATGTACAAACCAGTATGGTTTTGACTCTTGGCACTCCACATTCATGGTGCAACAAGAATTGCACAAATAACCAAAGTTATGGACAAGACCACTTTTACTCACATGGTATGTTTTCGACCTGTAAAAGCGTTTACAGTGAATCATCAAATACTCATTGTAAAGCTTGAAAATTCCGATATACGTTGAGTAAGCCGTAATTGGTTTTCTGATTATCTCAGAAACAGGAAGCAATATTATCCTACTCTGGCTCTTACTCACAGCAAACGGGGCCACCCTGCCAGCAGAACAATTTTGTTTATTTTAGGTTTGCCTGTTGAAACCTGCGAAATACTGCAAAAAATTGTAACATGAACTTCTATTTTGGTCATCAATAATTTTGTTGAAGTGAAAATTGTATTGAATTGAATTGAGGTCGATAAAAGTCCCAGATCATAGTACCTTAACATTGTAATTGTAATTGTAATTGTAATCGAACATTTATATAGTACCGCTCAGAAATCAGCAGCGCTATTGATCTGCGTCAGTGCCTGAATTAGGAAACAAAAAAGTCTTAAGACGTCTACGGAACTGGGAAGGAGAGAGGGCTAGTAAGAGGAAGAGAGTTTCCAAGCTGATGGGCCAACACGGGCAAAGCACCTAGAGTGGGTCGTCGCAGAGCGCATGCGAGGGACAACCATAAGGCCACAGGTCGAAGATCGCAAAGAGGCCCTCGCAGGTAAGGAGGAGACAAAGGTGCAAAAAGACCTAAGGTAGGATGGGGCCACCCCAACAAGGCAGTTACGCATGAGGAAAGGATTTTGAAGTTTACCCGCTGTTGGATAGGAAGCCAGTGAAGAGTATCCCGAATATAGCTTGAGATATGAGCAAACTTTGGAATGGCGCCTATAAGCCGAGCAGCTGCATTAAGAATAGACTGGAGTTTGTGAGTATTAGAGGCGGACAGTCCAATGTATGCAGCGTAGAGAACAACAGGAGTGTTGTTCAATAAACAACAATAAACAACAGCCCTGCACTATGGAACCAGCTTCCTCATTTGACACGTTCCTGTTTATTAACTGGTGGGCTAAGTGCCTCTTTTCGTTGTCTCGAGACTTCTTTCTTTTCTCTGGGTCTTTGGCACTGGGAGCGCCTCTGATTTGTGTGCACTGCGAGAGGCGCTGTATAAATTGATAGATGCAATACAAATACAATACAATACAACAGGAGATTTTTATTTCCTCCAAAAGTTTAACAACATCTTATGGCTACAATGGCTGTTGACGTCTTTAACAAGAAAATAATTACATATCAGTTCATTTTACATTTTACATTGTTTAACAGGAGATAATCTACAACGGTGGGCAAAAATGATTCTTATATAGCATCTGGTATTCACTATTTTAAGGTGTCTAAGTAGATCAAAACGTTAACAATAACAATAACAGTTGAAGGACAACTGGCAGTTGCCCGGACTGTTGACCTAACCTTATATTCGTCAAAACGAAGATTATCAGCGTTATAGTATAACATAACAATGGTTTAAAGTGGTTCAGAAGACGCGTAGTCTGTGTCAGAACCACTGCAAGTTAACCTATAATGCTTAATAGCCCGTCTAGTGTCCATTGAGACCGTACTATCATCCATATAATTCTACAACTCCACAACTCTTGCACTGAAGAATTTCTGCCCTAATGTTCCTATCCTGAGATAACTTATAACTATGCCCCCGAGTTGCCTTGTTCGCTGCTAATTAAAAAACTTCTCCCCCTGCCCTGCCTCCTTTCCAGTAATGATCTCGTAGGAGCTTCGATTAGGTCTCCTTTGCGCCTCCTTCTCTCGTATGTTATGAGTCCGCTCCATCGCCCTCCTTCTTTATCCAGATGCAGGCTGGCTCTACCCGACCAGTGGCGGAGTTAGCGACATCTTACGGCTGACTTAGAGAGATTTGAATGAGTGGCTTTAAGTCAGAAACTGGATTGAATTCTATAATTGAACGAGATCTGATGGCATCAAAGCCGTTGTTGACAATAGCAGAAAAATATTTTTGAACAGTTCTCACTGTTAGTCTGCATCCATTTAAGATAATAATTTCAGCATAATATTTATAAAAAAAGTATTTAAAGTATGAGTTTCTGTTTAACGAAACTGCGTCAATAACTATTAAAGATGATTAGCATCAGCCTCTTTCTGTTTCCAAGCTTCGTACTGGCACTACTAGAGTACGGGCAGTAGAATTTTCAATTTTAATTATTATATTTTTAAATACCGTTTCTTTATAGCATGTAAAGAACCTTGATGATTGTCATGAACCAAAAGCATATTAACTCCGCCACTGATCGTACGTACTCTGTCAGTGCCAGTCCCAAGCCTGGATGAAGGAGGAGGGCGACGCTAAAGATCTTTGTTACCACACAGCTAGACATTAAAATGAAAATATTCAAGTGCATTATACCAAAATGATTTGACCAGACATTATTATAGAATAAAAATATGAAACTTTAAGGTGTATAAGGAGAGCGTAAAACACTCGATAATCAGCGACATCTTTTGGCTACCAGGGCCGCTGACGTCGACATTACATAACAATACTGCATTTCCAAAATAGAAGAATTGGTGATTTGGTTCAATATCCTCCGAGACCATTTTCTAAGAGATTACATAGGTTAGTAATCGTAATCGTAATCATCGAATTTATTCGGCGCCAACGCACTAAGTCATGAGAACGAAAGGAACCAGCCCTTACGCGGGCGCTCAGTCAATGACACAATCAATGGGGGAAATGTTGCTATTATTCCTAGGTGCGGGGGTTCAATCCCCGATGGGGCAGAAACTTCTATCGGAATTTAGACTCCACTGTCGCCCCCTAGCCAACGCAGCTGTGATGAATTCACTTACTGTACACTGACTCTTTCAATAACTCTTTCAATAACTCTTTTCAATAACTCTTTTCAATAACTCTTTCAATAACTCTTTTCAATAACCCTTTCAATAACTCTTTTCAATAACCCTTTTCAATAACTCTTTTCAATAACTCTTTTCAATAACTCTTTTCAATAACTCTTTTCAATAACTCTTTTCAATAACTCTTTTCAATAACTCTTTTCAATAACTCTTTCAATAACTCTTTTCAATAACTCTTTTCAATAACTCTTTTCAGTAACTCTTTTCAATAACTCTTTTCAATAACTCTTTTCAATAACTCTTTTCAATAACTCTTTTCAATAACTCTTTTCAATAACTCTTTTCAATAACTCTTTTCAATAACTCTTTTCAATAACTCTTTTCAATAACTCTTTTCAATAACTCTTTTCAATAACTCTTTTCAATAACTCTTTTCAATAACTCTTTTCAATAACTCTTTTCAATAACTCTTTTCAATAACTCTTTTCAATAACTCTTTTCAATAACTCTTTTCAATAACTCTTTTCAATAACTCTTTTCAATAACTCTTTTCAATAACTCTTTCAATAACTCTTTTCAATAACTCTTTTCAATAACTCTTTTCAATAACTCTTTTCAATAACTCTTTTCAATAACTCTTTTCAATAACCCTTTTCAATAACTCTTTTCAATAACTCTTTTCAATAACTCTTTTCAATAACTCTTTTCAATAACTCTTTTCAATAACTCTTTTCAATAACTCTTTTCAATAACTCTTTTCAATAACTCTTTTCAATAACTCTTTTCAATAACTCTTTTCAATAACTCTTTCAATAACTCTTTTCAATAACTCTTTTCAATAACTCTTTTCAATAACTCTTTTCAATAACTCTTTTCAATAACTCTTGTCAATAACTCTTTTCAATAACTCATTTCAATAACTCTTTTCAATAACTCTTTCAATAACTCTTTTCAATAACTCTTTTCAATAACTCTTTTCAATAACTCTTTTCAATAACTCTTTTCAATAACCCTTTTCAATAACTATTTTCAATAACCCTTTTCAATAACGCATTTCAATAACTCTTTTCAATAACCCTTTTCAATAACTCTTTTCAATAACCCTTTTCAATAACTCTTTTCAATAACTCTTTTCAATAACCCATTTCAATAACTCTTTTCAATAACCCTTTTCAATAACTCATTTCAATAACTTTTCAAAACGCTTTTCAATTCTTTTCAATAACCTTTTTCAATAACTTTTCTTTTTTCAATAACTCTTTTAATTTTCAATAACCCTTTTCCGTAACTTTCAATAACTATTTGCAATAACCCTTTTCAATAACCCTTGCAATAACTTTCTTTTCAGCTAACTATTTTCAATAACCCTTTTCAATAACTCTTTTCAATAACTCTTTTCAATAACTCTTTTCAATAACTCTTTTCAATAACTCTTTTCAATAACTCTTTTCAATAACTCTTTTCAATAACTCTTTTCAATAACTCTTTTCAATAACTCTTTTCAATAACTCTTTTCAATAACTCTTTTCAATAACTCTTTTCAATAACTCTTTTCAATAACTCTTTTCAATAACTCTTTTCAATAACTCTTTTCAATAACTCTTTTCAATAACTCTTTTCAATAACTCTTTTCAATAACTCTTTTCAATAACTCTTTTCAATAACTCTTTTCAATAACTCTTTTCAATAACTCTTTTCAATAACTCTTTTCAATAACTCTTTTCAATAACTCTTTTCAATAACTCAATAACTTTTTCAATAACTCTTTTCAATAACTCTTTTCAATAACTCTTTTCAATAACTCTTTTCAATAACTCTTTTCAATAACTCTTTTCAATAACTCTTTTCAATAACTCTTTTCAATAACTCTTTTCAATAACTCTTTTCAATAACTCTTTTCAATAACTCTTTTCAATAACTCTTTTCAATAACTCTTTTCAATAACTCTTTTCAATAACTCTTTTCAATAACTCTTTTCAATAACTCTTTTCAATAACTCTTTTCAATAACTCTTTTCAATAACTCTTTTCAATAACTCTTTTCAATAACTCTTTTCAATAACTCTTTTCAATAACTCTTTTCAATAACTCTTTTCAATAACTCTTTCAATAACTCTTTTCAATAACTCTTTTCAATAACTCTTTTCAATAACTCTTTTCAATAACTCTTTCAATAACTCTTTTCAATAACTCTTTTCAATAACTCTTTTCAATAACTCTTTTCAATAACTCTTTTCAATAACTCTTTTCAATAACTCTTTTCAATAACTCTTTTCAATAACTCTTTTCAATAACTCTTTTCAATAACTCTTTTCAATAACTCTTTTCAATAACTCTTTTCAATAACTCTTTTCAATAACTCTTTTCAATAACTCTTTTCAATAACTAACTTTTTCAATAACTCTTTTCAATAACTCTTTTCAATAACTCTTTTCAATAACTCTTTTCAATAACTCTTTTCAATAACTCTTTTCAATAACTTTTTCAATAACTCTTTTCAATAACTCTTTTCAATAACTCTTTTCAATAACTCTTTTCAATAACTCTTTTCAATAACTCTTTTCAATAACTCTTTTCAATAACTCTTTTCAATAACTCTTTTCAATAACTCTTTTCAATAACTCTTTTCAATAACTCTTTTCAATAACTCTTTTCAATAACTCTTTTCAATAACTCTTTTCAATAACTCTTTTCAATAACTCTTTTCAATAACTCTTTTCAATAACTCTTTTCAATAACTCTTTTCAATAACTCTTTTCAATAACTCTTTTCAATAACTTTTTCAATAACTCTTTTCAATAACTCTTTTCAATAACTCTTTTCAATAACTCTTTTCAATAACTCTTTTCAATAACTCTTTTCAATAACTCTTTTCAATAACTCTTTTCAATAACTCTTTTCAATAACTCTTTTCAATAACTCTTTTCAATAACAATAACTCTTTCAATAACTCTTTTCAATAACTCTTTTCAATAACTCTTTTCAATAACTCTTTTCAATAACTCTTTTCAATAACTCTTTTCAATAACTCTTTTCAATAACTCTTTTCAATAACTCTTTTCAATAACTCTTTTCAATAACTCTTTTCAATAACTCTTTTCAATAACTCTTTTCAATAACTCTTTTCAATAACTCTTTTCAATAACTCTTTTCAATAACTCTTTTCAATAACTCTTTTCAATAACTCTTTCAATAACTCTTTTCAATAACTCTTTTCAATAACTCTTTTCAATAACTCTTTTCAATAACTCTTTTCAATAACTCTTTTCAATAACTCTTTTAACTCTTTTCAATAACTCTTTTCAATAACTCTTTTCAATAACTCTTTTCAATAACTCTTTTCAATAACTCTTTTCAATAACTCTTTTCAATAACTCTTTTCAATAACTCTTTTCAATAACTCTTTTCAATAACTCTTTTCAATAACTCTTTTCAATAACTCTTTTCAATAACTCTTTTCAATAACTCTTTTCAATAACTCTTTTCAATAACTCTTTTCAATAACTCTTTTCAATAACTCTTTTCAATAACTTTTTCAATAACTCTTTTCAATAACTCTTTTCAATAACTCTTTTCAATAACTCTTTTCAATAACTCTTTTCAATAACTCTTTTCAATAACTAATAACTCTTTTCAATAACTCTTTTCAATAACTCTTTTCAATAACTCTTTTCAATAACTCTTTTCAATAACTCTTTTCAATAACTCTTTTCAATAACTCTTTTCAATAACTCTTTTCAATAACTCTTTTCAATAACTCTTTTCAATAACTCTTTTCAATAACTCTTTTCAATAACTCTTTTCAATAACTCTTTTCAATAACTCTTTTCAATAACTCTTTTCAATAACTCTTTTCAATAACTCTTTTCAATAACTCTTTTCAATAACTCTTTTCAATAACTCTTTTCAATAACTCTTTTCAATAACTCTTTTCAATAACTCTTTTCAATAACTTTTCTTTTTTCAATAACTCTTTTCAATAACTCTTTTCAATAACTCTTTTCAATAACTCTTTTCAATAACTTTTTCAATAACTCTTTTCAATAACTCTTTTCAATAACTCTTTTCAATAACTCTTTTCAATAACTCTTTTCAATAACTCTTTTCAATAACTCTTTTCAATAACTCTTTTCAATAACTCTTTTCAATAACTCTTTCAATAATAAATAACTCTTTTCAATAACTCTTTTCAATAACTCTTTTCAATAACTCTTTTCAATAACTCTTTTCAATAACTCTTTTCAATAACTCTTTTCAATAACTCTTTTCAATAACTCTTTTCAATAACTCTTTTCAATAACTCTTTTCAATAACTCTTTTCAATAACTCTTTTCAATAACTCTTTTCAATAACTCTTTTCAATAACTCTTTTCAATAACTCTTTTCAATAACTCTTTTCAATAACTCTTTTCAATAACTCTTTTCAATAACTCTTTTCAATAACTCTTTTCAATAACTCTTTTCAATAACTCTTTTCAATAACTCTTTTCAATAACTCTTTTCAATAACTCTTTTCAATAACTCTTTTCAATAACTCTTTTCAATAACTCTTTTCAATAACTCTTTTCAATAACTCTTTTCAATAACTCTTTTCAATAACTCTTTTCAATAACTCTTTTCAATAACTCTTTTCAATAACTCTTTTCAATAACTCTTTTCAATAACTCTTTTCAATAACTCTTTTCAATAACTCTTTTCAATTCAATAACTCTTTTCAATAACTCTTTTCAATAACTCTTTTCAATAACTCTTTTCAATAACTCTTTTCAATAACTCTTTTCAATAACTCTTTTCAATAACTCTTTTCAATAACTCTTTTCAATAACTCTTTTCAATAACTCTTTTCAATAACTCTTTTCAATAACTCTTTTCAATAACTCTTTTCAATAACTCTTTTCAATAACTCTTTTCAATAACTCTTTTCAATAACTCTTTTCAATAACTCTTTTCAATAACTCTTTTCAATAACTCTTTTTCAATAACTCTTTTCAATAACTCTTTTCAATAACTCTTTTCAATAACTCTTTTCAATAACTCTTTTCAATAACTCTTTTCAATAACTCTTTTCAATAACTCTTTTCAATAACTCTTTTCAATAACTCTTTTCAATAACTCTTTTCAATAACTCTTTTCAATAACTCTTTTCAATAACTCTTTTCAATAACTCTTTTCAATAACTCTTTTCAATAACTCTTTTCAATAACTCTTTTCAATAACTCTTTTAACAATAACTCTTTTCAATAACTCTTTTCAATAACTCTTTTCAATAACTCTTTTCAATAACTCTTTTCAATAACTCTTTTCAATAACTCTTTTCAATAACTCTTTTCAATAACTCTTTTCAATAACAATAACCCTTTTCAATAACTCTTTTCAATAACTCTTTTCAATAACTCTTTTCAATAACTCTTTTCAATAACTCTTTTCAATAACTCTTTTCAATAACCCTTTTAACTCTTTTCAATAACTCTTTTCAATAACTCTTTTCAATAACTCTTTTCAATAACTCTTTTCAATAACTCTTTTCAATAACTCTTTTCAATAACTCTTTTCAATAACTCTTTTCAATAACTCTTTTCAATAACTCTTTCAATAACTCTTTTCAATAACTCTTTTCAATAACTCTTTTCAATAACTCTTTTCAATAACTCTTTTCAATAACTCTTTTCAATAACTCTTTTCAATAACTCTTTTCAATAACTCTTTTCAATAACTCTTTTCAATAACTCTTTTCAATAACTCTTTTCAATAACTCTTTTCAATAACTCTTTTCAATAACTCTTTTCAATAACTCTTTTCAATAACTCTTTTCAATAACTCTTTTCAATAACTCTTTTCAATAACTCTTTTCAATAACTCTTTTCAATAACTCTTTTCAATAACTCTTTTCAATAACTCTTTTCAATAACTCTTTTCAATAACTCTTTTCAATAACTCTTTTCAATAACTCTTTTCAATAACTCTTTTCAATAACTCTTTTCAATAACTCTTTTCAATAACTCTTTTCAATAACTCTTTTCAATAACTCTTTTCAATAACTCTTTTCAATAACTCTTTTCAATAACTCTTTTCAATAACTCTTTTCAATAACTCTTTTCAATAACTCTTTTCAATAACTCTTTTCAATAACTCTTTTCAATAACTCTTTTCAATAACTCTTTTCAATAACTCTTTTCAATAACTCTTTTCAATAACTCTTTTCAATAACTCTTTTCAATAACTCTTTTCAATAACTCTTTTCAATAACTCTTTTCAATAACTCTTTTCAATAACTCTTTTCAATAACTCTTTTCAATAACTCTTTTCAATAACTCTTTTCAATAACTCTTTTCAATAACTCTTTTTTCAATAACTCTTTTCAAACTAACTCTTTTCAATAACTCTTTTCAATAACTCTTTTCAATAACTCTTTTCAATAACTCTTTTCAATAACTCTTTTCAATAACTCTTTTCAATAACTCTTTTCAATAACTCTTTTCAATAACTCTTTTCAAATAACTCTTTTCAATAACTCTTTTCAATAACTCTTTTCAATAACTCTTTTCAATAACTCTTTTCAATAACTCTTTTCAATAACTCTTTTCAATAACTCTTTTCAATAACTCTTTTCAATAACTCTTTTCAACTCTTTTCAATAACTCTTTTCAATAACTCTTTTCAATAACTCTTTTCAATAACTCTTTTCAATAACTCTTTTCAATAACTCTTTTCAATAACTCTTTTCAATAACTCTTTTCAATAACTCTTTTCAATAACTCTTTTCAATAACTCTTTTCAATAACTCTTTTCAATAACTCTTTTCAATAACTCTTTTCAATAACTCTTTTCAATAACTCTTTTCAATAACTCTTTTCAATAACTCTTTTCAATAACTCTTTTCAATAACTCTTTTCAATAACTCTTTTCAATAACTCTTTTCAATAACTCTTTTCAATAACTCTTTTCAATAACTCTTTTCAATAACTCTTTTCAATAACTCTTTTCAATAACTCTTTTCAATAACTCTTTTCAATAACTCTTTTCAATAACTCTTTTCAATAACTCTTTTCAATAACTCTTTTCAATAACTCTTTTCAATAACTCTTTTCAATAACTCTTTTCAATAACTCTTTCAATAACAATAACTCTTTTCAATAACTCTTTTCAATAACTCTTTTCAATAACTCTTTTCAATAACTCTTTTCAATAACTCTTTTCAATAACTCTTTTCAATAACTCTTTTCAATAACTCTTTTCAATAACTCTTTTCAATAACTCTTTTCAATAACTCTTTTCAATAACTCTTTTCAATAACTCTTTTCAATAACTCTTTTCAATAACTCTTTTCAATAACTCTTTTCAATAACTCTTTTCAATAACTCTTTTCAATAACTCTTTTCAAAACTCTAACTCTTTTCAATAACTCTTTTCAATAACTCTTTTCAATAACTCTTTTCAATAACTCTTTTCAATAACTCTTTTCAATAACTCTTTTCAATAACTCTTTTCAATAACTCTTTTCAATAACTCTTTTCAATAACTCTTTTCAATAACTCTTTTCAATAACTCTTTTCAATAACTCTTTTCAATAACTCTTTTCAATAACTCTTTTCAATAACTCTTTTCAATAACTCTTTTCAATAACTCTTTTCAATAACTCTTTTCAATAACTCTTTTCAATAACTCTTTTCAATAACTCTTTTCAATAACTCTTTTCAATAACTCTTTTCAATAACTCTTTTCAATAACTCTTTTCAATAACTCTTTTCAATAACTCTTTTCAATAACTAATAACTCTTTTCAATAACTCTTTTCAATAACTCTTTTCAATAACTCTTTTCAATAACTCTTTTCAATAACTCTTTTCAATAACTCTTTTCAATAACTCTTTTCAATAACTCTTTTCAATAACTCTTTTCAATAACTCTTTTCAATAACTCTTTTCAATAACTCTTTTCAATAACTCTTTTCAATAACTCTTTTCAATAACTCTTTTCAATAACTCTTTTCAATAACTCTTTTCAATAACTCTTTTCAATAACTCTTTTCAATAACTCTTTTCAATTTTCAATAACTCTTTTCAATAACTCTTTTCAATAACTCTTTTCAATAACTCTTTTCAATAACTCTTTTCAATAACTCTTTTCAATAACTCTTTTCAATAACTCTTTTCAATAACTCTTTTCAATAACTCTTTTCAATAACTCTTTTCAATAACTCTTTTCAATAACTCTTTTCAATAACTCTTTTCAATAACTCTTTTTTCAATAACTCTTTTCAATAACTCTTTTCAATAACTCTTTTCAATAACTCTTTTCAATAACTCTTTTCAATAACTCTTTTCAATAACTCTTTTCAATAACTCTTTTCAATAACTCTTTTCAATAACTCTTTTCAATAACTCTTTTCAATAACTCTTTTCAATAACTCTTTTCAATAACTCTTTTCAATAACTCTTTTCAATAACTCTTTTCAATAACTCTTTTCAATAACTCTTTTCAATAACTCTTTTCAATAACTCTTTTCAATAACTCTTTTCAATAACTCTTTTCAATAACTCTTTTCAATAACTCTTTTCAATAACTCTTTTCAATAACTCTTTTCAATAACTCTTTTCAATAACTCTTTTCAATAACTCTTTTCAATAACTCTTTTCAATAACTCTTTTCAATAACTCTTTTCAATAACTCTTTTCAATAACTCTTTTCAATAACTCTTTTCAATAACTCTTTCAATAACTCTTTTCAATAACTCTTTTCAATAACTCTTTTCAATAACTCTTTTCAATAACTCTTTTCAATAACTCTTTTCAATAACTCTTTTCAATAACTCTTTTCAATAACTCTTTTCAATAACTCTTTTCAATAACTCTTTTCAATAACTCTTTTCAATAACTCTTTTCAATAACTCTTTTCAATAACTCTTTTCAATAACTCTTTTCAATAACTCTTTTCAATAACTCTTTTCAATAACTCTTTTCAATAACTCTTTTCAATAACTCTTTTCAATAACTCTTTTCAATAACTCTTTTCAATAACTCTTTTCAATAACTCTTTTCAATAACTCTTTTCAATAACTCTTTTCAATAACTCTTTTCAATAACTCTTTTCAATAACTCTTTTCAATAACTCTTTTCAATAACTCTTTTCAATAACTCTTTTCAATAACTCTTTTCAATAACTCTTTTCAATAACTCTTTTCAATAACTCTTTTTCAATAACTCTTTTCAATAACTCTTTTCAATAACTCTTTTCAATAACTTTTCAATAACTCTTTTCAATAACTCTTTTCAATAACTCTTTTCAATAACTCTTTTCAATAACTCTTTTCAATAACTCTTTTCAATAACTCTTTTCAATAACTCTTTTCAATAACTCTTTTCAATAACTCTTTTCAATAACTCTTTTCAATAACTCTTTTCAATAACTCTTTTCAATAACTCTTTTCAATAACTCTTTTCAATAACTCTTTTCAATAACTCTTTTCAATAACTCTTTTCAATAACTCTTTTCAATAACTCTTTTCAATAACTCTTTTCAATAACTCTTTTCAATAACTCTTTTCAATAACTCTTTTCAATAACTCTTTTCAATAACTCTTTTCAATAACTCTTTTCAATAACTCTTTTCAATAACTCTTTTCAATAACTCTTTTCAATAACTCTTTTCAATAACTCTTTTCAATAACTCTTTTCAATAACTCTTTTCAATAACTCTTTTCAATAACTCTTTTCAATAACTCTTTTCAATAACTCTTTTCAATAACTCTTTTCAATAACTCTTTTCAATAACTCTTTTCAATAACTCTTTTCAATAACTCTTTTCAATAACTCTTTTCAATAACTCTTTTCAATAACTCTTTTCAATAACTCTTTTCAATAACTCTTTCAAATAACTCTTTTCAATAACTCTTTTCAATAACTCTTTTCAATAACTCTTTTCAATAACTCTTTTCAATAACTCTTTTCAATAACTCTTTTCAATAACTCTTTTCAATAACTCTTTTCAATAACTCTTTTCAATAACTCTTTTCAATAACTCTTTTCAATAACTCTTTTCAATAACTCTTTTCAATAACTCTTTTCAATAACTCTTTTCAATAACTCTTTCAAATAACTCTTTTCAATAACTCTTTTCAATAACTCTTTTCAATAACTCTTTTCAATAACTCTTTTCAATAACTCTTTTCAATAACTCTTTTCAATAACTCTTTTCAATAACTCTTTTCAATAACTCTTTTCAATAACTCTTTTCAATAACTCTTTTCAATAACTCAATTTTTTCATAACTCTTTTCAATAACTCTTTTCAATAACTCTTTTCAATAACTCTTTTCAATAACTCTTTTCAATAACTCTTTTCAATAACTCTTTTCAATAACTCTTTTCAATAACTCTTTTCAATAACTCTTTTCAATAACTCTTTTCAATAACTCTTTTCAATAACTCTTTTCAATAACTCTTTTCAATAACTCTTTTCAATAACTCTTTTCAATAACTCTTTTCAATAACTCTTTTCAATAACTCTTTTCAATAACTCTTTTCAATAACTTTTCAATAACTCTTTTCAATAACTCTTTTCAATAACTCTTTTCAATAACTCTTTTCAATAACTCTTTTCAATAACTCTTTTCAATAACTCTTTTCAATAACTCTTTTCAATAACTCTTTTCAATAACTCTTTTCAATAACTCTTTTCAATAACTCTTTTCAATAACTCTTTTCAATAACTCTTTTCAATAACTCTTTTCAATAACTCTTTTCAATAACTCTTTTCAATAACTCTTTTCAATAACTCTTTTCAATAACTCTTTTCAATAACTCTTTTCAATAACTCTTTTCAATAACTCTTTTCAATAACTCTTTTCAATAACTCTTTTCAATAACTCTTTTCAATAACTCTTTTCAATAACTCTTTTCAATAACTCTTTTCAATAACTCTTTTCAATAACTCTTTTCAATAACTCTTTTCAATAACTCTTTTCAATAACTCTTTTCAATAACTCTTTTCAATAACTCTTTTCAATAACTCTTTTCAATAACTTTTCAATAACTTTTCAATAACTCTTTTCAATAACTCTTTTCAATAACTCTTTTCAATAACTCTTTTCAATAACTCTTTTCAATAACTCTTTTCAATAACTCTTTTCAATAACTCTTTTCAATAACTCTTTTCAATAACTCTTTTCAATAACTCTTTTCAATAACTCTTTTCAATAACTCTTTTCAATAACTCTTTTCAATAACTCTTTTCAATAACTCTTTTCAATAACTCTTTTCAATAACTCTTTTCAATAACTCTTTTCAATAACTCTTTTCAATAACTCTTTTCAATAACTCTTTTCAATAACTCTTTTCAATAACTCTTTTCAATAACTCTTTTCAATAACTCTTTTCAATAACTCTTTTCAATAACTCTTTTCAATAACTCTTTTCAATAACTCTTTTCAATAACTCTTTTCAATAACTCTTTTCAATAACTCTTTTCAATAACTCTTTTCAATAACTCTTTTCAATAACTCTTTTCAATAACTCTTTTCAATAACTCTTTTCAATAACTCTTTTCAATAACTCTTTTCAATAACTCTTTTCAATAACTCTTTTCAATAACTCTTTTCAATAACTTTCAATAACTTTTCAATAACTCTTTTCAATAACTCTTTTCAATAACTCTTTTCAATAACTCTTTTCAATAACTCTTTTCAATAACTCTTTTCAATAACTCTTTTCAATAACTCTTTTCAATAACTCTTTTCAATAACTCTTTTCAATAACTCTTTTCAATAACTCTTTTCAATAACTCTTTTCAATAACTCTTTTCAATAACTCTTTTCAATAACTCTTTTCAATAACTCTTTTCAATAACTCTTTTCAATAACTCTTTTCAATAACTCTTTTCAATAACTCTTTTCAATAACTCTTTTCAATAACTCTTTTCAATAACTCTTTCAATAACTCTTTTCAATAACTCTTTTCAATAACTCTTTTCAATAACTCTTTTCAATAACTCTTTTCAATAACTCTTTTCAATAACTCTTTTCAATAACTCTTTCAATAACTCTTTTCAATAACTCTTTTCAATAACTCTTTTCAATAACTCTTTTCAATAACTCTTTTCAATAACTCTTTCAATAACTCTTTTCAATAACTCTTTTCAATAACTCTTTTCAATAACTCTTTTCAATAACTCTTTTCAATAACTCTTTTCAATAACTCTTTTCAATAACTCTTTTCAATAACTCTTTTCAATAACTCTTTTCAATAACTCTTTTCAATAACTCTTTTCAATAACTCTTTTCAATAACTCTTTTCAATAACTCTTTTCAATAACTCTTTTCAATAACTCTTTTCAATAACTCTTTTCAATAACTCTTTTCAATAACTCTTTTCAATAACTCTTTTCAATAACTCTTTTCAATAACTCTTTTCAATAACTCTTTTCAATAACTCTTTTCAATAACTCTTTTCAATAACTCTTTTCAATAACTCTTTTCAATAACTCTTTTCAATAACTCTTTTCAATAACTCTTTTCAATAACTCTTTTCAATAACTCTTTTCAATAACTCTTTTCAATAACTCTTTTCAATAACTCTTTTCAATAACTCTTTTCAATAACTCTTTTCAATAACTCTTTTCAATAACTCTTTTCAATAACTCTTTTCAATAACTCTTTTCAATAACTCTTTTCAATAACTCTTTTCAATAACTCTTTTCAATAACTCTTTTCAATAACTCTTTTCAATAACTCTTTTCAATAACTCTTTTCAATAACTCTTTTCAATAACTCTTTTCAATAACTCTTTTCAATAACTCTTTTCAATAACTCTTTTCAATAACTCTTTTCAATAACTCTTTTCAATAACTCTTTTCAATAACTCTTTTCAATAACTCTTTTCAATAACTCTTTTCAATAACTCTTTTCAATAACTCTTTTCAATAACTCTTTTCAATAACTCTTTTCAATAACTCTTTTCAATAACTCTTTTCAATAACTCTTTTCAATAACTCTTTTCAATAACTCTTTTCAATAACTCTTTTTCAATAACTCTTTTCAATAACTCTTTTCAATAACTCTTTTCAATAACTCTTTTCAATAACTCTTTTCAATAACTCTTTTCAATAACTCTTTTCAATAACTCTTTTCAATAACTCTTTTCAATAACTCTTTTCAATAACCCTTTTCAATAACTCTTTTCAATAACCCTTTTCAATAACTCTTTTCAATAACTCTTTTCAATAACTCTTTTCAATAACTCTTTTCAATAACTCTTTTCAATAACTCTTTTCAATAACTCTTTTCAATAACTCTTTTCAATAACTCTTTTCAATAACTCTTTTCAATAACTCTTTTCAATAACTCTTTTCAATAACTCTTTTCAATAACTCTTTTCAATAACTCTTTTCAATAACTCTTTTCAATAACTCTTTTCAATAACTCTTTTCAATAACTCTTTTCAATAACTCTTTTCAATAACTCTTTTCAATAACTCTTTTCAATAACTCTTTTCAATAACTCTTTTCAATAACTCTTTTCAATAACTCTTTTCAATAACTCTTTTCAATAACTCTTTTCAATAACTCTTTTCAATAACTCTTTTCAATAACTCTTTTCAATAACTCTTTTCAATAACTCTTTTCAATAACTCTTTTCAATAACTCTTTTCAATAACTCTTTTCAATAACTCTTTTCAATAACTCTTTTCAATAACTCTTTTCAATAACTCTTTTCAATAACTCTTTTCAATAACTCTTTTCAATAACTCTTCAATAACTCAATAACTCTTTTCAATAACTCTTTTCAATAACTCTTTTCAATAACTCTTTTCAATAACTCTTTTCAATAACTCTTTTCAATAACTCTTTTCAATAACTCTTTTCAATAACTCTTTTCAATAACTCTTTCAATAACTCTTTTCAATAACTCTTTTCAATAACTCTTTTCAATAACTCTTTTCAATAACTCTTTTCAATAACTCTTTTCAATAACTCTTTTCAATAACTCTTTTCAATAACTCTTTTCAATAACTCTTTTCAATAACTCTTTTCAATAACTCTTTTCAATCAATAACTCTTTTCAATAACTCTTTTCAATAACTCTTTTCAATAACTCTTTTCAATAACTCTTTTCAATAACTCTTTTCAATAACTCTTTTCAATAACTCTTTTCAATAACTCTTTTCAATAACTCTTTTCAATAACTCTTTTCAATAACTCTTTTCAATAACTCTTTTCAATAACTCTTTTCAATAACTCTTTTCAATAAATAACTCTTTTCAATAACTCTTTTCAATAACTCTTTTCAATAACTCTTTTCAATAACTCTTTTCAATAACTCTTTTCAATAACTCTTTTCAATAACTCTTTTCTTTTCAATAACTCTTTTCAATAACTCTTTTCAATAACTCTTTTCAATAACTCTTTTCAATAACTCTTCAATAACTCTTTTCAATAACTCTTTTCAATAACTCTTTTCAATAACTCTTTTCAATAACTCTTTTCAATAACTCTTTTCAATAACTCTTTTCAATAACTCTTTTTCAATAACCCTTTTCTATTAACCCTTTTTCATCAACTCTTTTCAATAACTCTTTTCAATAACTTTTCAATAACTCTTTCAATAACTTTTTCAATAACTCTTTCAATAACTCTTTCTACTAACTTTTTCAATAACTCTTTTCAATAAATCTTTTCAATAACTCTTTTCAATGGCACTTTCAATAACTCTTCTTTTTTCTCCTTTTTCAATAACTTTTTCAATAATTCATTTAACTCTTTTCAATATCTCTATTCAATAACTCTTCAATAACTATTCAATAACTTTTCAATAACTCTTTCGATAACTCTTTTCAATACTCCTTTCAATAACCCTTTCATCAACTCTTTCAATAACCCTTTTCAATAACTCTTTTCAATAACTCTTTTCTCATTTCAATTTTTCAATAACCTCTTTCAATAACCCTTTTCAATAACTCTTTTCAATAACTCTTTTCAATAACTCTCTTTCAATAACTGTCTTCAATATCTCTTTTCAATAACTCCTTTTCAATAACCCTTTTCAGTACCTATTTTCAATGACCCTTTTCAATAACTATTTTCAATAACTCTCTTCGACAACTCTTTTCAATAACTCTTTCAATAACTCTTTTCAATAACTTTTTTCAAAAACTCTTTCTTTCAATAACTCTTTTCAATAACTCTTTTCAATAACTGTTTTCAATAAATCTTTCAATAACTCTTTTCAATAACCCTTTTCAATACCTATTTTCACAACCCTAAGAATCTATTCAATAACTCTTTTCGACAACCCTCTTTTCAATAACTCTTTTTCAATAACTCTTCAAAAATAACTCTTTTTCAATAACCTTTTCAATACAACCCTTTTCAATAACTCTTTTTCAATAACTTCTTTCAATAACTCTTTTTCATCAACTCTTTTCAATAACTCTTTTCAATAACTCTTTTCAAAAACTCTTTTCAGTAACTCTTTTCAATCACTATTTTCGATAACTCTTTTTCAATAACTCTTTCAATAACTCTTTCTAACAACTTTTTTCAATAACCCTTTTCAATAGCTCTTTTCAATAACCCTTTCAATAACCCTTTCAATAACTCTTTTCAATAACTCTTTTCAGTAACACCTTTTTCAAAAACTTCCTTTTCAATTGCTCTTTTCAATCACTCCTTCGATAACTCATTTCAATAACTCTTTTTCAATAACTCTTTTCAATAACTCTTTTTCAATAACCCTTTTCAATAGCTTTTTTCAATAACTCTTATCTATAACCCTTTTCAATAACTCTTTTCAATAACCCATTTTAGTAACCCTAGCACTTCTTCCCCTATGTTCCTATATGTTCAACTCTTTTCAACAACTCTTTTCAATAACTCTATTTCAATAACTCTTTTCAATAACTCTTTCTTCAATAACCTTTTTTTCAATATCTCTTTTTCAATATCTCTATTCAATAACTCTATTCTCAGTCACTCTTCTCAACTCTTTTTTCAATAACCCATTTCGATTAACTCTTTTCAATATCTCTTTTCAATAACCCTTTCATTAACTTTTACACTTTCACTAACCCTTTTCAATAACTCTTTTCGTCATTTAATAACTCTTCTCAATAACTCTTTTCAATGAATCCTTTTCAATAACCCTTCTTTTCAATAACTCTTCAATCACTATTCAATAACTCTTTTTCAATAACTCTTTTCGATAACTCTTTCAATACCTCTTTTTCAATAACCTTTTTCAATAACTCTTTTCAATAACCCTTTTCAATAACTCTTTTCAATAACTCATCTCAATAACTCTCTTCAATAACCCTTTTCACAAACTCTCTTTTCAATAACTCCTTTTCAATAACTCCTTTTCAATAACTCCTTTTCTGTCACTATTAATAATAACTCCTTTTCAATAACTGTTTTCAATAAATCTTTTCAATAACTCTTTTCTAATAACTCCATTCAATACCTATTCAATTTTTTTCTTAATAACCTTTTACTAACTATTTTTCAATAACTCTTTTCTAACAACCCTTCAATCACTATTCAATAACTCTCTTCAATAACTGTTTTAAATAAATCTCTTTCAATAATTCTTTTCAATAACTCTTTTCACTACCTCCATTTCAATAACTCCTTTTCAATAACTATTTTTCACAACCCTTTTCAATAACTCTTTTCATCAACCCTTTTCAGTAACTGTTTAAATAACTTTCATTAATTCTTTCTAATAACTCTTTCAATTACTCTTTCTAAAAAACTCTCTTCTAATAACTCCTTTCTAATAACTCTTTCAACTTTTCAATAACCTCTTTTTCAGTAACTGTTTTCTATTTTAACTCTTCTCATCAACTCCTTTTCAATATCTATTTTCATCAACTCTTTCGTCAACTCTTTCAATAACTTTTTCAATAACTTTTTTCCAATAATTTTCATCAACTCTTTCAATAACTATTTTCAAAAACTTTTTTCACTCTTTCAATCACTATTCGATAACTCTTTCAATAACTCTTTTCAATAACTCCTTTCAATAACTTCTTTCTCTTCAGTAACTGTTTTCAATAACCTTTTCAATAGCTCTTTTCAATAACCCTCTTTTCAATAACCCTTTTTCAATAACTTCTTTTCAATAACTCTTTTCAGTAACTCTTTTTCAATAGCTCTCTTTCAATAGACCCATTCAATAACCTTTTTAACTCTTTTCTAATAACTCATTTCAGTAACTCTTTTCAATAACTCTTTTTCAATTGACCTTTTTCAATAACCCTTCTCCATAATAACTCACTTCAATAACTCTTTCAATAACTTTTCAATAATCCTTTTTCAATAACTCTTTTCACTAACTCTTTTTCTATAACTCTTTTTAATAACTTTTCAATAACTCTTTTCTACACCTCTTTCTTAATAACTCTTTCAATCTAAGATCTGATAACTTTTTTCACTGTCCCTTTTCAATAACTTTTTTTCAATAACCCTTTTCAATAACTCTTTTCAATAACTTCTTTTCAATAACCCTTTTAATAATCAGATAACCCTTTTCAATAACTCTTTCAATAACCCTTTCGATAACCCTTTTCAATAACTCTTTTCAAAAACTTTTTCAATAATTCTTTTCAATAACTCTTTTCAAAAACTCTTTTCAATAACTTTTTTTCAATAACTCTTCAAAAACTCTTTTCAATAACTTTTTCAATAACTCTTTTCAATAAGTATTTTCAATAACTCTTTGAATAACTCTTTTCAATAACTCTTTCAATAACTCTTTTCAATAACTCTTTTCAATAACTCTTTTTCAATAACTCTTTCAATAACTCTTTTCAATAACTCTTTTCAATAACTCTCTTTTCAATAACTCTTTTCAATAACTCTTTCAATAACTCTTTTCAATAACTCTTTTCAATAACTCTTTTCAATAACTCTTTTCAATAACTTTTCAATAACTCTTTTCAATAACTCTTTTCAATAACTCTTTTCAATAACTCTTTTCAATAACTCTTTCAATATCAATAACTCTTTTCAATAACTTTTCAATAACTCTTTCAATAACTCTTTTCAATAACTCTTTCAATAACTCTTTTCAATAACTCTTTTCAATAACTCTTTTCAATAACTCTTTTCAATAACTCTTTCAATAACCCTTTCAATAACTCTTTCAATAACTCTTTTCAATAACCCTTTTCAATAACTCTTTTTCAATAACTCTTTTCAATAACTCTTTTCAATAACTCTTTTCAATAACTCTTTCAATAACTCTTTCAATCACTATTCAACTCTTTTCAATATCTCTTTTCAATAACTCTTTTCAATAACTCTTTTCAATAACTCTTTTCAATAACGCATTTCAATAACTCTTTCAATCACTATTCAATAACTCTTTTCAATAACTCTTTTCAATAACTCTTTTCAATAACTCTTTTCAATAACCCTTTTCAATAACTCTTTTCAATAACTCTTTTCAATAACCCTTTTCAATAACTATTTTCAATAACTCTTTTCAATAACCTTTTCAATAACCCTTTCAATAACTCTTTTCAATAACTCTTTCCAATAACTCTTTTCAATAACCCTTTTCAATAACTCTTTTCAATAACTCTTTTCAATAACTCTTTTCAATAACTCTTTTCAATAACTCCTTTCAATAACTCTTTTCAATAACTCTTTTCAATCACTATTCGATAACTCTTTTCAATAACTCTTTTCAATAACTCTTTTTCAATAACTTTTTTCATTAACCCTTTTCAATAACTCTTTTCAATAACCCTTTTCAATAACCCTTTTCAATAACTCTTTTCAATAACTCTTTTCAATAAGTCTTTTCAATAACTCTTTTCAATAACTCTTTTCAATAACTCTTTTCAATAACTCTTTCAATAACTCTTTCAATAACCCTTTTCAATAACTCTTTCAATAACTCTTTTCAATAACTCTTTCAATAACCCTTTTCAATAACCCTTTTCAATAACTCTTTTCAATAACTCTTTCAATAACTCTTTTCAATAACTCTTTTCAATAACACTTTTCAATAACTCTTTTCAATAACTCTTCAATAACTCTTTTCAATAACTCTTTTCAGTAACTCTTTCAATAAGACCATTGGACTGGTAGGGACTGGGATCATAGGAAGTCCTATTAATTACATGGCGGGTACGGTACGGGTACGGGTATACCCGCGGGTACGGGTCGGGTTGGGTAGTAATTTCGAGTACGGGTCGGGTACGGGTACGGTAACGGTCCTGTGTTACGAGTACGGGTCGGGTAAAAAATACTCTACCCGCAGACCTCTAGTACGAATCAGTCACAAAACAAAAGTTGGACTAGGCCTATACAGAGGTGTTGGTGCTAATGAGGGGAAATTTTATTGCCGTCTCATGGCCGGTAAAACACGACTATCTAGGCCACCCAATCATCTCAAGTTTCACAATCCACCTACACAGAAATCTGCGCCTCAGAGAGAGATAGAAAGAGCTGCGTAGAAGGGAACTTGGCGAAGACCCTCAAAACTGGCGAGAGTATAATTGTGTGCAGTAAAATAATTAACAAACTCAACTGTGCCAATGGCTGTGTTTTTCAATGTGTTTGTTGATTTTTGCGGGCTTTACAGCGACTTTCTTTGTTCTAGGTATCGTTATAACAGAAATATTTGTATGTGCTGTGTATTATCTCATCTCATATCATCGTATCTTTTCTTTTCTTTTCTTGTTCTATTTTACATTACCTTCACTAACCTTAGACATCACCTTAACCCTAGGGCTACCAAGCTTTTTGTAACACGGACTACCAAGGGTGGTTACCACCCCCCTGGATTTCGTGTTTGATTTCACATATCATAACTTGTAATATAGCATTGGATTCAGCATTCATTTCTGCACAGAATGGTATATTTAGTTGTACATTATGTGAATGCACCTCGAAATTACATCACTTTTAACAATTAAACCCATTAATTAGCAATATTTTATATTATTGCGTACATTTTGTACTTTTGGATAAACAAATATAAGATTATGTGTGTTTTGAAACTAATCTATGTATAAAAGATACACAAAATCACCCCTACACATGTTTATATAGTATAAATGTACATCCATACATATATATCTACACATATATATCGGTTTACGTTGTAATGCTGTATTCAGCCATTTTCACACAGATTACGCGTATTATTATTTATTTTGATCACTTCCGGTATTCAAAAGACAAAGATGTAGGTATGCAAATGAAGCCCTACATTCCCTCTAAAGAATGGTATCTTTGTTTCTCTTCCAGGAAGACAAATGAATATGCTACAGACAAAAAACTAAGGGGGGAGTCCTTCCATTCAGCCATTTTTCACACATATTACGCGTATTATTATTTATTTTGAGCACTTCCGGTTGTCTCAGGTCAACTCAGTGACCATAGAAATGTAGCCCCACATTCCTCTATAGAATGGTAAAATTTATGTCTCTTAATATTAAATGACGGATAAGATATAGTCAGTAATCTAGGGGGGTATCCACCCCTGGTGCCTCGGGTATATTGGCTATAACTTTTGAACGGTGTGAGATATCATCTTACATTTTACCTCAAAACGTGTGTAAATGAACCCCCTACAGCTACCTAAAAGGTCAAATTTTTATTCCATACGGAAAAAGTTTGAAATGAAAAAACCTAGGGGGGGTGGCAACCACCCCCCCTTGGTAGCCCGAGGGACCATACCTATAAATACCTTATGCTATCTTACCTTGCCTTATTTTACCCTGAGTTACTCCTAACTTACCTCACATTATCTTACTTACCTTCTATTATCTTCTTTGACCCATATAATCTTCTCTTAAATCACATTATCTCCTGTTACATCACATTATCTTCTCTTAAATCGCATTATCTTCTCTTAAATCACATTATCTTCTTTTAAATCACATTATCTTCTTTTAAATCACATTATCTTCTCTTAAATCACATTATCTCACGGTGCTGCCATCTGTTGCTTGGCGAAATTGCTTCGGCCACTGGTCTGCTTTCATCGGACGACGCATGTGCGTTTATCTCGTTTTTATAGCGCCACTTCAGACTCTCTCGGATGCGCGGAAATCATAGATAAAATGTACTTCGCGCTTTATTGCGCTTTTTTATAATCTCGATTTGTGCGCTGCTCTTGGTGTCTAGTTCCGGTTTGGCCACACTGAATTTTCAACAGACGTTCGCTCATGTGACAATGTAACTGTAATAGTAACTGGGAACTTCTATTGCGCCGGTGTATAATTCTACAAGGCATCACCCGATGGCGCATCGAAACCAATCCGTAATGAGGTCAACATCCAGAAGATCAGTACGTAAGACAGAGAGGCAGCCCAGGTGGGACGTGGTAGCCGATCGGTTAGAGCGCTCTGCCTTGTAGCGCGGAGAGTATGGGTTCGAGCCTCATTCCCAAAGATGGTTATTGCGTAGGGACCTTGAGAAAGACCTTTACTCACAGTTGCTCAGCGCCATCGATTGATGCTTAGTCATTATAATACTGAGCTTGGCAAATGCATAATGATAATTATTGTATTGTGCACAGTTTATACAACTTTAACTCTTTTATTTAAACAGATACTGTAGTAAAATATGTACGCTCTGCTTAGACACCTTTATATTGTAAATCTCTGTCGCTAAAAATCCGTATTTTCGGTAAACCGGCAGATGCTGAACACAATCATCAGGAACCGAATTCATTATCCTTGCAACTGCTGTTAAACACTAAAGTATCACAGCTAATGATTGTACTGTGGGAGAGGGTAACCAATTGGTTCAGTCCTCTTTCCCTGAGTCGGTTACTGTGTAGGGACCGTAAGCAAGTCCTTTACTCACAATTGCTCAGCGCCATCGATTCATGCCTGATTATTAGATAGTGTGCTTGAAAATGCATAATAATAGTTCTGTTATGCTCAGTTGATACAACTTTAAAATTTCTATTTCAGTGGATACTATAGTAAAATTTGTACGTTCTGCTTAGACACCTTTAAATTGTGTCTTTCTGTCGCCATAAACTCCTTAGTTGCGCTCAATCGGAAGATCTAGGATAACCATGAGAGACAAGATCATTGTGTTCATGTTAGAATCGACGTAATCGTCAATGACGATTCGTCATTGCAACCCGCTTGATGCCGATAAAAGTTAATATTCTGATGTGAAGGATTGTATTGTGGGGACAGGGTAAAATCGTTCTCAACCGATGCTTATATACTGCCTGACTCTCTGGATTTTGACCCCTGCCTATCGATTTTGATTTTATTGAGCGCCTGTGAATAAGCTGGTTCCCGCGACTTCGCTTTTGTGGGCGCTGTAGAAGTTCCGAGTTTACGATTACGATTACGATTACGATTAAGGATAGGACACGATAGGCATTTATTAATAAGATTGGTAGTACTAGTAGGACATTAGGCCTACATGTTGCCGATAGGTTAGAACGCTGGTCTTGTAACGTGAGTAGGGATTCGATCCTCCTCCTTCTGATACGGTTACTGTGTAGGAACCTAGAGCAAGTCCTTCACTCACAATTAAATCAATCAATCAAAGAAACTTGATATAGCGCCCCTTCAAGATATCTACTCAGAGGAGCTTCATCGCAAAAGACAATTGCACAGCGCCATCGACTGATGCTTGGTCATTAAATAGTGGCGCTTAATAAACGCGTAATGATGATGATGATGATGATGATGATGATGATGATGATGATGATGATGATGATGATGATGATGATGATGATGACGATGATGATGACGATGACGATGACGATGATGATGATGATGTTGATGATGATGATGATGATGATTTATTTTAATCAGTACCAATATATATATATATATATATATATATATATATATATATATATATATATATATAAAACATAAATAAACTTTCCTTACTAAACTCAAAACTGTTCTTTTTGGGCGCGTTGGAACGGGAGCGCCTCTGAGTAGTTTCCTTGAAGGGGCGCTATATAAATTCCCGAATGAATGAATGAATATATATATATATATATATATATATATATATATATATATATATATACACACACACAAGTACTTTGTCATGCATACCAGTAATCAATTAATTAATTAATTAATTAATTAATTATTAAAACGAACGAATGAATGAGTAAATAAACAGAAGTTTTTGTCTAAGTTATCCATACAGATTTTAGTCTGACTGTAGACCACACAAGTACCTGGTCCAACCAGTCATTAATCGAGATGTCCACGCGTTTCGTTCGCTGTGCATCTAATAGATTCACCGATCTATGGGCATGACCCATTCATCGGCCGAGCTTTGTTGATCGCCGACTCTTTTATTACTTAATTAAAAGCCGGTCTCCTTTTTCCGGCTCTCTCCGGCCGTACTCGGCAGTCTTCGTGCGGCCTCGGTATTCGCCGGCAGTCACTTCCTGGTTCGTTGCAGGTTAAGAAGCACTTGTCGGGACTAATTTGACGCCATAGCTTCGATCTACGACGTTGTAAATCGTCGGGAATTTCCGTACGAGTGCTTCGCTATGGACCCGAGTCTGTCCGAAGTTCTTCGGAAAGGACCGAATGTATGGGAGTCGTATGTGGTTTGGGACTGTTGGGGAATGAGGTGGAGGGGAAGAATGGGGTGAATGTGCGAATCGTAATCGTAATCGTAAATGACGATTTCTAAAGCTAATAGCTGGGCACCAACTTATTCACGCGCGGCGTCAAGACAGAGGGGTTGTCCTGGGTGGATAAGGCGGATGGGGTGGATGGTGTGGAGTGATACAGATTGGGGTAGAGTGTTGTGAATGGGTGGGTATGGAGGATTGGGTGATTGGGGTGAACGTGGTGGAGTACGGTGCATTTGAGAAGAGTGGGGAACGGGAGGAAAAGCGGATGGGTGGAGTAGGACGCATTGGGTGAATAGGGAATGGTGTCTGGGTTTGGGTGGATAAGTGGATAAGTGGATCCATTTAAAGGTGGATGGAAAGGAATGAAGTAGAGTTTGGCGAAATAGGGTTAATTGCTGAAATGACAAGGTGCATGGGGTGCAATGGGTTTGGAGTATGGTGGCTAGGTGAGGAGTGGGTGTATATATTTGTGTATGGATGTATGTATGCATATGTAGTATGTATGTATGGATACATATATGTATTTGTATGTGCGGATGTATGTATTATATATACACATATATATATATATATATATATGTATGTATGTATGTATGTATGTATGTATGTATACGACTGTACGAATGTGTGCATGTTTTGTGTATATATGAATGCATGTACGTACGTATGCCTGTACTTATCTTATGTATGTATGTATGTATATATATATATGTAAGTATGAGTATAGATGCGTATCGTTATATGTATGTGACAGCCTAATTCGCTGAGATGGATGGCCATTTCTGGTGGGTTGCGTGGCTCGATAGCGAATTAGCGACTTTGATGGGATCAGTAAAAAGACGCTACGTGAATGTTCAGTTATTTACCATACCGTACCACATAAGCATACTGAGAAACAGGTAAAGAAAGTCAGAGAGATATATATATATATATATATATATATATATATATATATATATATATATATATATATATATGTAGTCATGTATAGTAAGAGAGGTAGAGACAGGAAGAGAAAGGAGAGAGGAGATGGACAATAATAATGGGCACAGGCTTCTCTCCCGATTAGGATGGGGGGGCTGGGAATTAGGAGGGTGTCATCGCTGGCACTACCCGCCTTTTTGGCTTCGGCTGCGGGCACCCTCCAAATCCAGTCACTCATCTTGGGAACAACACCTGACCGCGAGGACACGGCCTACACCTCTGCGCGATCGCACTGGCTACAAATGACCGGGATTTCAGACCCTGCGGATGTCCCGGGCCATAAACAGTCACAATGGGACGCACCGCTGCTGCAGCAGGTCCTCTCGTCGGTCAGCGATGCACTACGGGACCCCTACGACCAGGCTCGTCTGAGAGCCGCGCAATCTTCCCACGCTTCAGACTGGCTATACGCCCTCCCGCTCACCGCACACGATCTAAGACTAAGCGACGAGGCAGTGCGAGTGGCGGTCGGTCTGCGCTTGGGCCTGGCCATCTGCGAGCCGCACACATGCGCATGCGGTGCTCCGGTCTCGTCCAGAGGCTCGCACGGTCTCTCCTGCTCCCTGGGATTCGGCCGTCAGGCCAGGCATGTCGCCGTCAACGACCTCATCTTCCGCGGCCTCAACAGAGCCGGAATCCCAGCGGTCAAGGAACCGTCCGGCCTCACCAGAGCGGATGGTAAGAGACCAGATGGCCAGACCCTGATTCCGTGGTGCAGCGGAAGGGCCCTCATATGGGATGCGACGGTGGTGGATACCGTGGCCGCCTCATACATCACCGGGACGGCGGCTGAGGCAGGGGCGGCGGCGGAGATAGCGGCCACAAGGAAACACGCGAAATACACAGAGCTACAGAGGAGATACATCTTCATACCGGTCGCCGTGGAAACCCTTGGGCCTCTCAACAAGGAGGGTTTCGCTTTCATATCAGAGCTGGGTCGCCGCCTGACGACAACTACCGCCGATAACCGTGAGACACGCTTCCTCTTTCAGAGCCTGTCGGTGACTGTTCAACGATTCAACGCAGTCGCCTTCCAGGGCACTATGTCGAAACTATCAGAAGGAGGAGTGCGATGGTCACAACAACACTAACGCTTTTTTATGTTAACTGACTCTTCTCATAATAATGGTGGTAATAATAATAATAATAATAATAATAATAATAATAATAATAATAATAATAATAATAATAATAATAGTAATAATAATAATAATAATAATAATAATAATAATAAGAATAAGACGCCCTCTTGATTCTCAGATACTCGCTTGGCTCACCTAAACTGATACATTTATTGCGATGCATACCTTGCCACGACCATCCGCAACTAGGGGTTTATGACGAGCTGCTGCGGAGAGGAATCGAGCGGATCTTGAATATTTCTGTGACCGACGACCAATGGATGCAAGCTTCCCTACCGATCAAGATGGGGGGACTGGGAATTAGGAGGGTGTCATCGCTGGCACTACCCGCCTTCTTGGCTTCAGCCGCGGGCACCCTCCCCACCCAGTCCCTCATCTTGGGAGCCACACCGGTTGGCTCGGACACGGCTTTCGACTCGGAGCGGACTACCTGGCTTCAGATCGCTGGTGTACCGGAACCGATGGTCGCCCCAGGTCACAAACAGTCACACTGGGATAGACCGCTGTTGAACGCCGTTTTTTCGGCTGTTAACGATAATCTACAGGACCCCTACGACCAAGCGAGACTAAGAGCCTCACAGTCACCGCACGCATCGGATTGGTTGCATGCTCTCCCGCTTGTTGCACACGGCCTCAGACTGGAGGACGAGACCGTAAGGGTGGCGGTTGGCCTGAGATTGGGTGTGGCCATTTGCGAGCCGCACGTATGCGCATGCGGTACTTCCGTTTCGTCTAGAGGTACACATGGGTTGTCGTGCTCACTGGGGTTCGGCCGACAAGCGAGACACAGCAATATCAATGACCTCATCCATCGTAGCCTCAACAGAGCTGGCATCCCGGCAGTCAAAGAGCCGTCCGGCCTGACCAGATCGGATGGCAAAAGACCGGACGGGCAGACCTTGATACCGTGGAGTGGTGGACGGACCTTACTATGGGATGCGACGGTGGTGGACACGGTGGCCGCCTCATACATTTCGGAGACAGCGGCCGCGGCTGGTGGGGCGGCAGAGATGGCCGCCGCAAGGAAGCACGTCAGGTACTCGGAGCTGGAAAGGAGATACACGTTCGTACCTGTCGCCATAGAAACCTTCGGTCCCTTCAACAGAGAGGGCCTCGACTTCTTATCGGAGACCGGAAGCCGACTGTCGAAGACTACCGGTGACACTCGCGAAACAAGCTTCCTCTTCCAAGGCCTATCGGTCATTATCCAACGCTTCAACGCGGTGGCTTTCCAGGGCACCATGTCAAGGCTGCCGGGAGCCGACGAGCGGCGAACTCTGGACAGATCCAACAGAGGATATCGATAATAATAATAATAATAATAATAATAATAATAATAATAATAATAATAATAATAATAATAATAATAATAATAATAATAATAATAATAATAACAATAATAATAATAATAATAATAATAATAATAATAATAATAATAATAATAATAATAATAATAATAATAATAAGAATAATAATAATAATAATAAATACTAATAATAATAATAATAATAATAATAATAATAATAATAATAATAATAATAATAATAATAATAATAATAATAATAATAATAATAATAATAATAATAATAATAATAATAGCTCTGCGTAAAGTCTAAATAATAAGTCCAACATCTGCAAACATAATAATAATAATAATAATAATAATAATAATAATAATAATAATAATAATAATAATAATAATAATAATAATAATAATAATAATAATAATAATAATAATAATAATAATAATAATAATAATAATAATAATAATAGCATAGTACAAGCTTAGAGTCTAAATAGAAAAGTCCAACATCTGCAAACATCATAATATTACAATAATAATAATAATAATAATAATAATAATAATAATAATAATAATAATAATAATAATAATAATAATAATAATAATAATAATAATAATAATACTGATAATTATTGTATATATTATACTCATGTTTATGCATCTTAAAATCTTTTATTTCAATCGATGCAATAGTAAACTTGATACGATCTACTTAGACACCTTCAAATTTGTGATTCTGTCGCAATAAATGCCTTCGTTTGGATGGCTTGCCAAGTCACGTCTTTCGTCAATGTATAGGACTATTTGTCGTCATTGTCATTGGAACCGCACGATGCTGTTAATAAACAATAATAGTGATATAGGGCCTACGTTTATTAATTCAAACTGTCAAGTACGCAGTAACCGTACATGATAAATTAGTAACAGCTGATAACAAGTTTAACAGGAGTCGAATTTAACTGTATGGCAGCCTACACGGCGCTCATTTTACAGTCGCATCTAGGGATTGGAAGGCTGAGTCAACCTTATGGGACTAGTGGGTATTAAACCCGCGTTCTTCTGATATTCGTGCCAGCGTGTTACCATTCAACCAAGTTGATTTCAATGCCACGATGTTAAGGATTGTATTGTGGGACAGGATAACCGATTGGTTAGAGCCTACTCCTCCTCCTCCTCCTCCTCCTCCTCCTCCCTCCTCCTCCTCCTCCTCCTCCTCCCCCCTCCTCCTCCTCCTCCTCCTCCTCCTCCTCCTCCTCCTCCTCCTCCTCCTCCCTCCTCCTCCTCCTCCTCCTCCTCCTCCTCCTCCTCCTGAGACGGTTACTGCGTGAGGACATTAACGTACAAGTACCCAGCACTATCGACTGAACCTTGGTCATTTTTATGCATAATTTTAATAAGCGCCATTGGTCAGAGCGCCGGTCTTGCACACCTTTAAAACGCTGTTAGCTGACGCTAAATAAGCCTAGGACACGATACACGTTTAGTAGAGCTGTAATATGCCAAAACATAATCTTTGTCGGCGGCAACGGCCTATGTTGTCATAAGCTGCCGTTAAACTGTGGATCCAATCCACGTTTAGTAAGAATGTTTGAAAATTTCTGCAAATGAATTTGTTGTTAATCTTCAAAATGAACAAACTTAGCCCATAGTGAATGAGAAGTTAATAGAGCAATGTTGATGCTGATGAGGTTCTATATTATATGGAACAGTAAAATAAGAACAGCAGACCTTGCATGGCCACCGAGAAAAGCCTTAATGGTCACCAAAAAAAGCATATGTGGCCACGAAGAAGAACCTATAAGGCCTCGATAAGAGCCTTAGAAGGCTTAGCGGCCTCTGAAAAGAGCCGCACACGGTCAAATTATAGACATAATTATTTGCAATAAGGTGTCGTTAATCTCTGGATCCAATTGTGGCACATAATAGCCGATTGGTTAGAGCGCTAGCCTTGCAACGGGAAGTGTACGGGTTCGATCCTCCTCCTCTGAAGCGGTTACTGTGCAGGGATCTTGAGGAAGTGCTCCACTCACAATTATTGCTAAGCGCCATCGATTGATGGTTTTTTTTACATTTTACCGTCATTAGATGGTGGCTCTTAATAAATGCGTAATAATAGTAATTGTATTATGCTCAGTTTATACGACTTTACGTCTTTCCTTTCAACAGATACTATTGCAATAGTAAAATTAGTACTTTCTGATTACACACCTTTAAATTGTTTCATAGCGTCGCTATAAAGTATGTATTTTCGGTCAATCGGCAGATGAGCAACACTGAAATTAGTATCTGAACTAAAATATTATGCTACTAAACAATGAATATTAGTGACATTGTAAAGTACTGTTTATGCCTTTAACTCTATCAATTTTGTTTCAACTGTATTGTACATAATTTTGAATTGTCGTCAACGGCCTTTGATGTCATACGATCACGTTAAACCATGGATTAAAAAAAATCGGCAGATGCCTGACGAGCTTTGTACAGAAGTAATTGGCCTTGTAACCGCATGATGCTCTTATACACTAATGTATCACAGTGAATGACTGTATTTAGTGTTGGACTTACTGCTTACACACCTTTAAATTGTGTCTTACTGTCGCTATAAATCATGTATTTTTGGTCAATCTGCAGATGCATTACAACACTGAACAGAAGTCATTGGCGTTGCAACCGCATGATGCTGTTAAACACTAATGTATCACAGCTAATGATTGTATTGTGGGACAAGGTAACCGATTGGTTCGATCCTCCTCCCATGAGACGGTTACAGTGTAGGGATGTTGAGCAATCCTTCACTCACAATGGCTCAGCGGCATCGTATCGTATCCAAAGATTTATATAGCGCCTCTCTCAGAATAACTATTCAGAGGCGCTCAACGATTGATGCTTTGTCATTCATTCATTCATTCATTCATTCGGGGAATTTATATAGCGCCCCTTCAAGGAAACTACTCAGAGGCGCTCCCGACTCCAACGCGCCCAAAAGAACAGTTTTTAGTTTAGTAAGGAAAGTTTCAGGCAGACTCCCAGGGTGTAGACGCAGCTCTAGAGGAAGACCATTCCAAATCATTGGTCCTGCCACAGAAAAAGCTCGGTTCTGCATTGTTGCAGTACGAGCAAAAGGAACCATAAGAACTCCTTTTTCTGCGGAGCGTAGGAGACGACGCCCTGGGACAACCGAAATCAAACAGCAGAGCTCACGGAGGTAAGTTGGGGCGAGGCCCTGGAGACAGCGCAAAACCAAGGCAGCTACTCTGTACTCGATGCGCTGGCAGACAGGGAGCCAGTGGAGGACCTCCAGCATGTAGCTGGAGACGTGTCCATACTTTGGAATTTGCCCAATGAGTCGCGCTGCAGAGCGCAAGACTCGGTCCAAGCATGCTATGCGGCTAGATGGGAGGCCATTAGATGGTGGTGCTTAATAAATCCGTAGTAATAATAATAATTGTATTATGCTCAGTTTAATATACGACTTTAAATCTTTTCTTTCAACAGATCCCTCCTACTATAGTTAAATTAATTAGCGCGTTCGTTGGGCCTGTGGCTGTTCAGCTAATGAACGTGGCTGGGTGGGTTCGATCCTTCTCCCCTCAGACGGTTACTGTGTCGGGACCTTGAGCAAGTCCTTCGCTCACAGTTGCTCAGTGACATCGATTGATGCTCGGTCATTAAATAGTGGTGTCTAATAAATGGAGAAATATTAAAAAAGCATGAGGTGATGAACTATGAACTGCCTGTGGTCACTCAGAGAACAATTGGAGTTCTCAGGAGTTGATTATGAGGTCACTCTTGAAGCAGCTGGTGTTCTCAGCAGTGACTCATGCATCATGAGCTGCGTTTCATCATTCCATCTGACATTCAAGGAAAAATTATCGGTCTTAGTCGATTCTCCATAATTCAGGTGACTTCAGAGGTTACGGGGTCAACGAATTCACCACCAGAAATAAATGGCATGGCTATCAATCGTATATCGAGAAATGGTTCTCTATATCTGTCTCTGTCTCTGTGTCTCTGCCTCTGTCTGTCGCTTTTTGTCTCTGTGTCTGTCTGTCTGTCTGTTTCTGTCTTTCTCTTTCTCTCTTCTCTCTCTCACTCTCACTCCCCTTTCCGTCTTTAAATATGTCTGCATCCTCTGCCTTTCAATCTCTCGGACACCATTGTTGCTCATTATCTCCTCCCGTTACGTTGTGTTGCCTGCCTACCTGTCTGCCTGCCTGTCTGCTTGCCTGCCTTCCTTCCTTCGTTTGCGTGCCTGCATACCTGCTTCCTCTTGTCTTCCATTTCCTCCCGAACTTTCCTTCACTTTCCTTTCCTTTCTCCTCAATTCTAGTTAATTCAATTCCAATCACTTCCTCTCCTCTCCTCTCCCTCTCTCCTCTCCTCTCTCCTCTCCTCTCCCTCCCTCTCTCTCCTCTCTCTCTCCTCTCCTCTCCTCTCTCTCTCTCCTCTCCTCTCTCTCTCTCTCTCTCTCCTCTCCTCTCTCTCTCTCTCCTCCCCTCCCTCCTCCTCCTCCTCCCTCCTCCAACTCTCTTCACGTACTTTCTCCCCATTCCCCCTGCACTCCATATCCAACAGGTATCACGTTGCTTCAATTATATTACGAAGCATATGGAGCGCGTCGACCCGACCCTGCGGAAAAATATGAGCGCGTGATTAATTGTGTTTGGAGTGGGCGCGGTCCGTCCTGCGACGGTCGCTGGGTCGGGTCAAGAAGCCTAGCATGTGCATGCCTGCGATCGGAGAGCGGGGCGCCGAGCAAGCGGGCACGCGAGGGACGATGATCATCGGCTCCAGGAAGGACCGATCAATCACGCTGAATTGCTGGCGACGCGGCTAATATGAGAAGGAAAGATGGAAGGTTGGAAGGATTTGAGGGAGGAGGGAAGAAGGGAATAGCGGGCGTTATTTTCCGCTGGACGATCTGGAAGAGCGATTAGGGCTTGGGAGATGATTTGCGGTTGGGTTGAGGTGGGCTCTGTGAGGGGCTGGGGGTGTGGGTGGGGGTGGTGGTGTGGGTGGAGGGGAGATGGAGTGAAATGAATGGCGCTGCTTCAAAGGACTTAGGTGGTAATCAAGAATAGACGGAGTCAGGCTTGCAAAATAAATGTCTGCTACGACGTTGTCGTCGTCGTCATCATCGGTGTTGTCGTCGTCCGTCACTTCTTTGTTCGTTGTTGTTGTCATCATCATTGAAAAATTAGCCTCTTTCACCTTCTGGCTTTCCGTAGCCATATCACGTGGTATTACTCATTACTTTAACTACTGCTGCTGCTGCTACTAAAACAACTACAACCAAAAAACCCCAATATATGTTGTGCTCTGTTTTCTCTGTTTTTCTTACTACTACCAACTACTACTACTACTACTACTACTACTACTAATACTACTACTACTACTACTTACTACTAAAAAATAATTTAAACTAATTAATTTTACTTCCCCAAAACTAACTAAAAAAACA